>JAODYD010000018.1:0-34212 GCA_026262445.1 Bipolaris bicolor | reverse complement strand
ATGATGCATCCTTCCTTCCTCTTCCCCTTGCCTTGCCCCCCTCCCCCCCCACAAACACCCCAGTCAGCCCTCTTTCACCACCACAGCAGTCTGTCACCAAGTGTCGCCAGGGTAGCAGATTCCACCTCAGCCCCAGCGCCTAGACCAGCGTAAGCGCTGGAAACAACGGGTTTAGGGCTGCTGGGGGCTGGGGGACGCCGTCCCGTAGCATGTAAGCCTTTTTCTTTTTTTTTCTGTGGGTTTGAATTGAGACTGAGAGGCGAACGGACGGGAGGGATGGGGGATGGGAAGGCGACACACACACAAAAGCACCGGTTAGGATGGAGGACGTGAAAGGGCAGGAAATGGACGCTTGTACCTTGCTTAGCGGCAGATGGGAACGGGAAGGGGAGAATGAGGAGAGGGATCGGCGAGATCTTACTGTGTGCCTGGGCTGCGGCTAGGATGCTTGCGGGTTAGAGCGGGACCGGGGGGGGGGTGTTTGCAGGGGAGGGAGGGGGGAGGGAGGCGTGGAGTGTGGGATGAGAGGGATGGGGGAGGGGGGAGTATACACCGCTTAGTGCGTGCTGTGAATGAAGCGGTGGTGATGATGATGATGCTGTGTTGCGTGTATACCCTTGGAGGAGATTAAGGGTAGGGCAAGGGCTCGCTCTCAGCCCTATCTGCCGTCACCCGCGCGGTATTTTTGATTATCATTATGATTTCGGAGCCATGGTTGCGACATAACGCTTCCTCGCTTGTGCGTGAGCGTTTTTTAGTCTTCTCCTTCTTTTCTGTCTTGTCTCTTTTGAGACTGTTCGTGTTTTGGTGTTGGGGTTCTCTGGTTTTTTCCACTCGAATGTGGTTAGGGACAACTGATTCATGGTTGTAGATCATTAGTCTAGTATAGTCCCTTTTTCTGTCTCGGCTTTCGGGAGACCGAAACAGCCGGGTTGGAAAATGGTGCCCCCTTCTCAGTGAAGGTCGGGGATAACAATCTCCTTGGTTCCGAGGGGTACGTGTGAAGCTTGAAGCCTTTGTTGCTGCTGCGATGCTAGCAATACCATGCTAATGAGTATGTAATTTCAGCATAGTAAATGCAGCATTGGCATGTTCATCTTATCCATCTTTTGCTTGAAGTAATATTATAGTAGTGATGATATCCCGCAGTAAAGGTTGGCTTATGTTGGAAGGCTAGGGCTAGCCCTCTCGGTCTTGGTAATCCGCTTTCCCGAGTTGACTGACAGCCCTACCATAACAGTGCAACTACGCAATCAAATTAACACCACGCACAAATACCTACGTAAATGTTCAAAACACACAAACAAGCAATACTCTATCTCGTAGGAATTCTGAATATTCTACAGAACTCATGCGTCCTGTATAGTAATCAAGGCTGTGATTTGGGTTGGTGTTATGCGTAATCTTTATTCGGCTACGGTGTCGGTGTCGGTATCCCGAAAACTTGATTGTCATGTGTACAGATGCTTGCTGTTCATCTCTCCCTGTGCCTGTATGTCGGTCCTGCTAGTTTAGTTGCAGCCACAAAGACGGGCTCGGAGGCACGTATATGCATAGTCTTCCCGAATGATTGACATTGATGCATACATGCATACATGCATACTGGCCACGTGAAGCCTTTCCATCTTCTTTCTTCTTGCACGGCCTCAAACTGCCATACGCCCAGCCGTGCGATCCGACTTACGGAAATTTGCAAAGGCGTTGTTGCTCGGCTCTTGTTCAGCGTTGTCTTGATTTTCCGCTTCTCCGCTTTTTCTTGGAACATGCACTGCCTGCTGCGATACGTTGGAAACCAGCCGTGCCAAGCCTCGATACCCAAGGCAAATCATCGTTGCGTTGTTGTTATCGTCGTCGTCGTCGATGTTCGTTGTGCCCAGCCGGCCCTAAGACGACGCACAGAAGTTTCGGTGCCGTATCCAAGCCACGTCTAAGCCCCATCATCACCTTCACTTTTTTCCTTTAGTGATCGCGATCGCGATCGCGATTTCGAGATTGCATCGATGTCGCATAGAATGTTTTAGGTGGGTTTGAATTGCACAAGTCAATAAGGCCGTTGGCCCGCAACGGCATGATATATACGCCTATCCTTATCTATCCGCACCGTTCCGCCCGCCTGGTTATTTTCTTACTTTGTGAGTACCTGAGTTGATTACTTAACAGACTTGCGCAAGTGCATGTCGACGTACTTCGATATACACGTACGTCCCCACACGCGGTCGTTTACCCCTATACACCCTTGGAAGTTACCAAATAGGCGCTTTGTTACAATACACAGTAGTTGCGAAGTCTTGCTTCCGCTCCCCGCGTAACCTGCCTTTTTTTCGAGACAGGGAGATGGTGTTTGGTGTTTTTTGCCACCCCGAAGCTTCGTATTTTTCCCACATGTTTTGCCTTGCGTTTGCCCCACACGCATGGTTGACATCTTCGAGATACAAAGGAGGTGGGGCAGTACCTGCGTGTCGTGTTGCGGTTGCGGTTGCGCATGCACGGCGGGGTGCGGATCGGCGTGGTAGTGAGTCTAGATGTGATAGTATATGTGACTGAGGAAAGATGGGCGAGGTGTCTAGGGAGGGAGAAAGGGGTTGTTGGGTATGAGTTAGGGGCTGTTGAGTAGATTCGGGGATTGAGGATGTGGAAGTGTGGATCTCGGGATGCATGTGTGTAAGTTCTGGTCGCCCTTGCATGCAGAAATACTCGGTTGTTCGAGTTGCTCGGAATTCTGTTTAAGGTATCCTGAAGGTAAATTAGGTAGGTTTGCAAGTGTAGCGATGCGTCGCTTTCTTGTGCATACGTTAGAGGCGATTTAGAGTTTCTGCCATTTTTGGAATCTCTGTCGACACTGGAGGCTTGGGATACGCACAGTGATTCTTTTCGTTATCAAAACAATGCATGGATGTATATTTGCTATCTGCTACAGTCGTGTGATCTTGTCTGCATGTATTGCATGACTGGTTTTCTTGTATGGGGCGTATTTGTACTATGCGACTTTGGCTTCTTTGCTGAGTGCGAAGGATGAGAGTAGAATATATAATTCACTGCCCTTACACGCGGCCAATATTTCTGCTATTAATTATATATTCCAAAAGAAGATCCTTGTGACTTTTAGATGTCTGATTGTTCCTAGATTATTCCTACCAAATATGTTGTTTGATAATTGAATTCATGTTACAACCACCATCCATGGGGTTAATAACTGCAAAACCCACCATTCGCGTTGTTTATACTATATACTGTCAAACAGGTGTCAAAACATAATTGAATTAAAGCCTGGAATTTATGAGTAGGTTAGCACACATATATCAAGCGTGGATGGTGGTACTCATTTTTCTTCCAAGTAATTGTCATAACTCTTGATTAAATAAATACACTCAAACCCACAAACCAACCAACAGTCCCCAAAACCTCCACTCATTTCCCAACCAACTCAATATTCCTTCCATCCTTCTCCAGAACCAAAACCACACTAGCATAACCCCTCTCAAGGTGCCTACGTGGAGTGTCTCACCACTTCCATACCACCAACAAACCAACACTGCGCATTCCTCCACTCAACTAAAAACACACCCTAAACCCACCAATCACCCATAAATACCAATTTCCCATTTTTAAAAAAAGATCAGACTTACAAACCCCGAACAGCCGAGACACTAATGCCTAGACTGGACGCCTGAGCTGAACGCCTGAGCTGAACCGCAAGAAAAAAGAGAGCTGCTGACTGACAAAGAAAAAACCATTCTTCGTGCCCATCTCCACACACAGCCTCCCCCGGCTCCGCAGCAAGCGCTGGTGGCTTGATATCTATTTCCCTTTCTCTTTACATGGCCACTAAGCGCGTGCGCGTGCGCAGGTGCGCATGTGAGTAACATCGTAGTGTTAGTTTTCAGGGCATCCGCATCGCCTCACGGGCTAAGCCCGCGAATTGCGCAATCACTGCCTAACGTATTTGCTTTTTTATCTCCACACAGGTTTTTTTGAATCCCGGGACGGCGTGGGGACGTTGCATTAGCGAGAGACAGAAAAAAAGAAAAGAAAGGACAAGGGGAAAAAATACAGGAGGAGGTGGAAGGACGGAAGCGGTGTAAAGCTAAAGTCCACCGGTTTTTTCTACGTACGTAGGGAACGGAGGTTGGAGGGGTTTCGGAGTCCGCTTTACGAATTCCTTTCAAGCGGATGGGTTGGAAAAGAATGATGATGTCAAGATTCATGTATGCCTCTTCTCTTCCCTTCTCTTAGACATGTCTTCGCCTCCCCCTCAGTACTAAACGACATAACCACTCCCATCCACACACCACATCGCCCCCTCGCCCCAAGTACGTCGCCCATCACTCCCAAGACACCGGACACCCTCGCACAACATACCCACGAGGCCCCATGCTTTCCTGCGTTTAGACCTTCTATTCGCTTGACGCTTGTTTGAGATGTGTGCGACGAGGTGAGTCACATGCCGGCATTGTCAGATGGGTAGTACAGATGAAGCGGAGGAGGGCATGATGTGGCGAGTTGCATATATGCTGTGTAATCGGAGGACAGCGTGTTGGGCCTGGTAGGCGGATATGGGAGGGGGTCGGGATTGTTCGGGTGGGAGTAGGTGGGTATAGTAGTAAGTGAATGAAGGAAGTGGTGGTACAGTATCCGACCTATTACTTCTAGCCTTAGATTTGTCTAAACGGTAGATATGTAGCAGGGTTTCCCTGGGGGAAGAAGTTCATATGACATCCATGTGCATTTCACACGGACTGCCTTCCAACTTGTCCTTGCGTCTCTCCACCCGAAATGCATTTTCTAGATCCACACCGACGACGCCCGCGGGCCACTCGATCAAGCCCCATTTCTCGCGACCGAGAGCCATTGCCACGGCTGTGACGATGTCGGCGCCTAGACCTTCGAGCCACCATACGTTTCGGACTCTGCCGGGTAGAATGGCGTAGTGTGCGAGAATGACGAGTGCATGTGCATTCTTGGACTCGACGAGGTTGATGAACTCTCGTGGTATGCGAGCCGCCCAGACGAAGATTGCGCCGCGATCTGTAAGCGTGGAGATGGTGTTATCGTCGATCGAATAAGGAACTGCCGACATTGGAGGGAAACGTTCGGGCAGTGTCAGTTGACTAATCAAGTTGAAGCTTTGGCGGAGGTAGAGTAGTGCTTGAGAAAGGTAGACGCAGTGCGGTCCCAATGGTTCCTCTCCATCCGTCCATAACTTCTCAATCTCTTGTAGGCGTTCGTCCTCCAAGACTGCGCGTGGCGTTGCGCAAATATTATATTCCGGCCACCACTCGCGTGCAGTGACTGGATGCATTTTACTTCCCACCACCCAACTCCACCCTGATAATAGAACTGTTAGGGGACCTCGGAGTGCCCATATCGCGCGCAATGCACATGATAGCATCTTTTCGACTATCTCTGGTGACGGCGTGGTCGCATATAGTGGGATTGAAGCACGTAGGTTCTCCATGTCGATGGCTGATGTGCGAAAAAGATACACAGCCGTGAATGTTGAACTAGCAAAGAGTGCCGCAGCATTGCTCTCTGTAATGTTTTCCAACTCAACCCGGTACTTTGTTAGAGCTTTGTTCATCCGTGCAGCCGCTAGCGTATTCATCTTCTTTTTGGCTTCCTTGTTTTCGTGAAGCCGACCAAGATGTAGCGAAGCGACTGATAATACACAATTTGTGAGAAATTCGTGGTTATGTGCCATCTCGGGAATGTAAGACTGCCATGCTGCTTTTGCTGGATCGTCGTTTGCGAGAGTAAGGGAAGTGGTGAATTCATAGTGACATAAGACCTCCTGCAATGGTGGCGGAAGTAGTTCCCGAATGTCTTTCCAGGCATCGTACGGACGAAGATACGGTGGTATGCTGATGTCGAAAAAGGCTGTGGAATGTAAAGAAAGCTGTGTTTGTGAGAGTGAATGGTCGAGGCCTGAATCTTCGAGTGATATCTCAGTTTGACGGGGCGTTTGTGTCGCAAGCGCTACTTCATTGCTGAAAGCCGCGAGATTTTTTGGAGAATATACTTGTGTCGGTTGAAGCTTTGGAGTCTTAGGTCTAGGCGACGGCGACACGTCTTGTGGGTGCTCGGGGCCGGGTGATGTTGAGCCCGTCAGGAGACGCGAAGATGGTACAAGTGCTAAGAAGCTACATTTCTCGCCCTTTTTGTCGCAATTCGCGCACGATGGATGCTTAGTATCACACTGATGAACCGGTCAGTATTAGAACATCTAATACCTTTTCCTCGAAAAGATACTCTCAGATCACGGTACTTTTCACCACCGCGCTTGTTTGCGGCTTTCGCGGATAGTTACTAGTATGCACCTTTTTTCAAATATTTGCCTATACGCTCCAGTACCGCTGTGGCTGTGAGTGTATGAACGTCTGCTACGTGTGGCGTTGTGCATGTATGCATATACGCATGTCCATGATTTAACGTGCACTGAGTATATCGGCCTCACACGGAGAACATGATAGTACATGGCAGTACAGGTACTTACTTTTATCCGTCTCCTTTTGCATTGGTGACATCCTAACCTTGTCTTGTTGTGTGATCTCCTTGTCGCCATCGGGGTTTGGCGCGAAGCCGAGAGTTATACGGTCAATACGGTAATTGAACTGCTGACGCAAGAAACCACTGTTAGTGTCCGAACAGAAAGATGGATGCAGACGCGTTGAGGTCGCAACTGGCGTGGTAAAAAAATGAGACTACCGAGCACGCTGTTGAAGCATACAAAGCAAGAATGCTGAATTCATGGGAAGGTGTTTCGTGGGTGTACAGCTGTGACATTTCCCCACACAGCCTGGAGCTAACCTTAGCGGGCAGTTTTCGTACTGCGCGCCATGTGATTGGTCCAGGCGGACAGCAGGACGCCTCGCCGTTCCGGACAAGCTTGCGCATGACGCACAGTTGATCCGCCTCCTTGCCACTCTTCAAACATGTGATGCTAGACGCTATTTCGGTTATCCAGTTTGTTTTTATTCTTGCTTCTGTTACGGGCAGTTTAGTGCCATGCAAATGCATACGTATCTACCAAGCTTGTAATCATGTACAAGGCATAGTCGCCTGCCTACTTTGTCTCGACGCAACACTCACCAACGAGCTTGTAGCTCATTTCTTGAAGACAACAGCTGCACTCCAACGACTAGCAGCCTTCGCCCTGTAGTCATCCTTGACTCCCTGCTCGCTCTTCCAGTCATTGAGCAATGCCAGTCCGGCCTTCGCTTCTTCAATCGTCATGGTTGGGAGATCCAATGTCTTTAGCAGGTCCTGCTCGTTTTGGGACTTGGAGCTATTGTCAAGAATGTAACGGACATTATATCCGGATTGGAGATGCAATGCGCTTTCCGAGTGCTTCTTCAAGAACTCGTCGTTGTAAGCGTTGAGGTCAGCATCCGCGGGTGGTGCGGTAAAAGTGGCTTTGATGACCTCCGATGCTTGAGAGGAGAGAGGCTCGACGGGTTTGCTGACTGCTAGCTGTTAGCAACACGCTTATGGTGGTGGGCTTCTTGGACATACTGGCTTGGCGGAAGCGCACACTCTGTTCGTGTAGCTTGGGGTTCTCGGGATCAATCTCACGTGCTGCTTGTAGACACTTGAGGGCGAGGAGGTACTTGTCTGATATACTGTTAGTATAGACCGAGAAGAAAATGTGCAGGAATCACAACATACTTCTTCGGATATAGACCTCGAAGCCCACATTCTGAGCCTTGATGTTCTTCGGCGCCAACTCGAGCATGGGCTGTAGGAACCGTAGGGCATCTTCTAGAGGCTGCTTGGTCTGAAGCAGCTTCTCGCCATTTGGATCGGTATCCTCTTTCTTGGTGTCGCCATCTTCACCTTTGGCTGTTGCCTTTGCAGCTGCAGCTGCTTTCCGCTCTGCCTCAGCCTTCTCAGCCTTTTCCCTCTCCTTCTTTGCCTTCTTCTCAGCCTTTTTGCGCTCTGTAGGATCCAGCTTGTCCAACTCGAGCTCATCGGCATTTGACATCTTCGGGTTGTCTGCTAACCGGACATACAGCTCGACTGCTTGGGTGGCTGCCCTGGTGAAGAATGGGTGATCGCGTAGGTGGTCCTCCCATCTGATCATGTCAATATAGGCGCGGATCTGTCCTTTTCGTAGTGAGAAGCTATGGAAATCAAATTGGTCCTCATGCCAGACATCGAAGATATCCGCGATAGCTGTGAAGCGCTTCAGTGCGAGGCCGTACTTCTCTTGTCGCAGATATGCCTCTCCGTCTTCAATCAAATACCACATACACTGCATGTCGTGGAGATCACCGAGCGGTCCACCTACAGCCTCATTACGGGTGAACTTGCTCATTGTGTTGAGCGCATTCTCGTTTTCGTTGTTCCGTAGCTGATATTTGGCGCACTTAGTGTTGATGTATCGATCCCTCTCATCAAGCTCTCTCGCGTGGTTCATCGTTTCCGAAGCTTTCTGGACGTCGCCGGCGTGCTTGTAGATCCGCGCTTTGGTCTGACTATAATCAACCGACTTTGGATCCATCTCAATCAACTTGTCTATGTACTCCATGGCCTTGTCAAGATCACGACTTAGGACGTAGTTGTAGTGCTGGGCGAGGAAGTACAACACAGACTGTTCGAATCGATCGGTGGTGGTGGTGCCATTGCTCTCGTTTTCTGCAGAGCCGTTGGTCTTCTTCTCCGATGCATAGCCAAGCACAAGTTCCTCAATGACTGCCTTCTTTCCCTCGTCACGGTAGAGCGATTTAATGTTTGGAAAGGTTGAAGGTACACCCTTGTTCAGCATCCGTCGGAGGTACTGGTCCACCTGTGTCTTGAATGCCTCACCCTGAAGGAAGTCCAATGGTATGCGCCTTGCAGCATCGTTTCGCTCGTTCTTGCTGGCAAATGATTGATACAGTTCGTTCAGCTTCTCAATATCGGCGTCGTTGGCGCGATCCAGACCCAAGGCTTTCTCTAGCCCCTCGAAGTATCCCCGGTACTCGTTGTTTCTAGTCAATAGGACCCGGTAAGCCTTCTCAGCCTCCTCCTTGCGCCCAAGTTCGAGTAGGTATTTCGCCCTCAGTTCCCATGCGGCGCGTCGATCGAGACTGACCCTAACCACCTCGTCTATGTGTTTCAGGGCACGCTCCACGTCGCCAGATTCGTAGATGACCATGTTCTTGTATAGGGTCGCTTCGGAATGCTCGAGGTCGGATTTGGGCGGAGGCTGCTTCAGCGTCTCCTCGTAGGTCTTGAGGATGTTTTCTGCTTCGGCGAAATTGCCTGCGAGATGGTAAGCCACGGCCAAAGCAGTCCAGTTCTGGCGCAATTGTGGTCGTTCTTGCATCATCTTGCGCCGACTCTCAATGTATCCCTCGTAGTCGCGGACTTGGCATTGGAGGAGGGCGAGGTCGCGGAGGATGTTCAACGAGCCTGGCTCTAACCGCAGAGCCATCTTGTACGACTTGATGGCCTCAGGGTAGTTCTTGACCGAGCGCCATAGTAAACCGTAGACGTGCCAGCAGATGTGCGACTTCATGTCATTTCGAAGGGCTTCTTTGCAGAGGGCGAAGGCTTCGTCACCCTGGTTTATGGAATTGAGGATCAGGGCCTTCATCGCTTGGGTGTCGCCATGGGTGGGGTGCTTCTTCAAGATCTGCTCGGCAGCCTTGAGGCCTGGCGGGGTCAGCAATGCCATACGTTGCCCTTGCAGTGCAGCCTACCCTTCTTGTACAGCTTGCCCTCATAGTACTTGACAAGCGAACGGAAGAGCGTCTGCTCCTTGCTAGGCAATGGCTGCGGCATGGTGACGGTCGTGTGAGGTGTGCGCGGAGCGTTGTCGATAGTCGGCCGGCGAAGAGTTTCCGTTCGGAATTAAGAAATGGATTCGATTCAACCTCGCGACCAGGCCGGGGGAGGTTAGGTGGGGATTCGAGATGTTTAATCGATACAATGTGTCATGGCGACACGGCCCCTTCGGCAAGCAACTGTGGCACTGTGGCTGGCCTGCGCTACGTGAGAATGTGGGGAGCTCTGAAATTCAATGTCGGAGTGTTCGATTCGACCGCTAGCGCACCTCGACTTCGAATTGCACGTGCGCGTCCTGACACCCCGCTTACACGCCCTCTTACAGCAGGCATTTCGATGTGCATCTTGAACCTTGGTAGCAGGTTTACAATCATTCAAAGAACAAAATCTCTTCCGCTATCTTACAATTGAACTATTTAAAACAATATTCCAATATCCCGTATTCGCCCTTACCTGGACAAGCGTCCTGAACGCCGCTTTCCTGCTGTATCCTCACTTGTTTTCTCCTCTTTGGCGGGTGTCTTTGTCTTCTTTGCTGTGCCATTAGCAGTCGTCTTGCGCTTCTTGGCGGGTTGTTCTTCCTCAGTTTCTCCAACGATCTCTGCTTCAGTCTCCTCTTTGACTTGTTCTTTGACCTTCTTGCTAGTACGCTTCGGTTTTGCTGGTGCATCTTCTTCAGAAGCATCTTTCGTCTCTTCTTTTACCTCCTTCGCAGTCTTACGTCCGCCTTTAGCCTTAGCAGGTGTCTTCTCCTCAACTTTCTCATCTTCCTCCTTGACTGCTTGAGCTTTCCTCTTGTTGCTCTTCTTAGGCTTCGTATCCGCTTCACTGTCTTCGGCCTCTGCACTCTCGGAAACGTCACCAGCAACAGCTGCTGTCTTCTTCTGAACACTCGGCACGATGGCAGAAGTCCGACCACCGACCTTGAGGAATGTAATCTTCTCGCCGGTCGGTAGTTTGCTTGCCTCTTTCTTGCCTTTTCCCCAACGATGCTTCATAAGCCAGTCTTGAGGGAAACTGTCCGAATCTCCATTAGCTTGCACAGCTGTGTCACAGACGTACATCATCGCGTCATGTAGGCGCTTTACTTGTTCGTCGGTGAAGGTGTTGCTATACTGCTCTGGGTGCAGTTTGGCTTGAAACATGATCTCGTCGCTGTTTATGTTAGTGGTGCTCCAGATCTACTTTGCGACCAACATACCCAACCCAGTTCCCTATGCCTGAGATGTTGGCTATGTAACGTCAGAGGTGCGTTATTTCAATGACATGGTGAGGAGATGCGAACCTTGATCCAACAGTAGAGCTTTCACAGGCACCTTTTTACTCTTCAGCTTCTTACTCAGCCATTCAACGGTCAATATGTCTTTGTCGATCACTGGGTCGGGGCCGTTCTCTTTCAGTGGAGTCGTCTTCCTCATATCTTCTGCAGCAGCATCTACCAGCCTTATCCGAGCCAGTCGTCTTGCGTCTACGAAGGCGATCTCGTTCTTGGGCTCTCCTTGCAGCTGTAAGATGAATTTCCAGTACTTGGGTGGCCATTCTGCTTCCTCGGGTTTGGTTGGGCGGTAGTATGCTGTTTCATCGTTGCTGAACTTCATCCAGCCAGACATGCCAAAATGCATCAGAGGGTGCGGTGCAGTGTCCATGACTAGCCAGAAGTACTTGCCCTGCTGGCGTGCATCTAGAATTTTCTTGCCGGACATGGCTTTTTGAAAGGCTGCTGCAGATGTTCCAACCTTTCCGTAGACAATCTGGATGAGGCTATTAGATGCTTTCGTACAGATGAGACGGCACCAAGCGCACATTGTCTTCCTGGGTTTTCACCGCTTGTATAGTCTTTCCGACAGCATGTTTCTTCAAGAAATGCACAATGCGTGCCACTTCTGCAATCTGATCAACGTTAGCAGGTGTGATGCGCGTGCAACAAGAACGCGTCTCTACCTCAGGCATCTTGACAGTCAGACGGGGTCTTCTTGCGCTGAACAACAGGCTGCGATGGAATCCACAATAACACCGATATGATGAGTTACACGACCTATCGAGGACGTGATTGGGAGTTGCGCTGAGCGGTACCTTGGATGGCGAGGGTGGAGGCTTCGCGTAACACGCGAAGGCGCGTCGTCACGGGACGAGCATGCATCACGTCATTACTCTGAATTCCGTCTCGCCTTGCCGTGAGAACGACCCTTGTTGCTCTCCACCTTCACATCTCCCCTCTGTCTTTCCATGCAAGCCCCAGACATTAGGCCAAGGTAGTTCCATTCTCTCCGGGCGACTACGGATGGACTTTCCTTTCTGGGCTGCCCCGCTACGCCGTTGGCAACATGACCAGGACTGACGATAACGCGATTTTACATAATTGTCCGCCCTAGACGCCAGTCTACGGGTATTTGAACTCGATGGCTGCACTATTTTGTCCCGAGATAATGCAATGCACTGATCATGAGGTGGAACTGGATCACTCCGTTTGCCTATGCGGCCCATGTCTCCGCGCATGGAGCCCACCATGCTGAAGGAAAGAGTTCGTTCCCTCAAGAGCGGCTAGACGAGCTTGAGAAGAAGTGGGGTACAGATGTAAGTATTCCATGTGATGGTGCTTGAATAAAACTGACAGTCGCTTAGTGGGGCTTTTCCGGCATCTCGACCTTTGCCCACCTGCCACACACTCGCTGCTTGACTACCCCAGAGACGACTTATGATATCGCCATCCTTGGTGCGCCTTTCGATACCGCAGTATCATACCGACCTGGTGCTCGATTCGGACCTCGAGCCATCCGTGCTGGCTCTTCTCGCCAGACGTCGTTCCGTGGCTTCAACCCACGCGCGGGGTTCAATCCATACACATCATGGGCCAAGATTGTGGATTGCGGAGATATACCCATCACGCCCTTTGACAATGCTCTGGCACTGCGGCAGATGAGTGAAGCGTTTCAGGAGCTGGCAAACAGGCCATCGACCGAGAAGAGCACTGAGAGTGGGGTGTCATACTTCAAGAAGCCCAAGCTGCTTACGTTTGGTGGAGACCACAGCATTGCACTGCCGGCTTTGAGGGCATTGAAGAACTTGTACAAGCAGCCAATTGCTGTTGTACATTTTGACGCTCACCTGGACACTTGGCACCCAGGTTAGTGATTCCAACAGTTTCAACATGGCTAGAAATTTCTAACTCGGTGGGAATATAGCAAAATATCCAAGTGCATGGCTAGACCCCGAGGACCTATCTACGCAATCCTTCTTCAACCATGGCAGCATGTTTTGGTACGCTGCGACCGAGGGCTTGATCGCAAACGGCTCGAGTGTGCATGCGGGTCTAAGGACGCGACTGTCAGGCGACGACGATGCTGACCACGTCGACGATTCGCAGCAAGGTTGGCAGCGCATTGCCACTGACGACATTGACGAGATTGGAGTCAAGGGAGTGATTGCATCCATCATGGACCGTGTCGGCACTGAGATGCCCGTCTACCTCAGTATCGACATTGATGTGATTGACCCTGGGCTAGCGCCAGGCACGGGTACTCCAGAGCCTGGTGGCTGGACCACTCGTGAGGTGATTCGAATTCTGCGTGGTATTCAGGATATGAATGTGGTTGGGGCAGACATTGTTGAAGTCAGTCCTGCATATGACGGCTCGGCGGAGACGACGGGCTTGGTTGCAGCCCAGGTTGCTTACGAGGTATTGACGAACATGGTTCATAAAGGTCTTGTCGAGCAAGCGAAGACAGGCGCAGCTTCCAAGGACAAGGACGAGCTCTGAGGTTTTCACGAATTCGGCTAGGTGATAGCTAGAGTAGGTCGTAGACGCTCTACTGATGATATATGATGTATGAGTTCAATTCAAGAATGTAACGCACGTGGGATGTACACATGTTGCTCGTACATGACTCTCGTAAGTGATCAAGACCAGTGGTTTCTCCGTCAAGGTCGTAGTAGCCGCCGCAGCCGACATCGCATTTCCGATTCGCGCTCCAAGCGAGACTACCTAGCCTACTTTGAACGTCATGTCGCCTATTGAAGAAGCAGCCATCTCTTCCGCAATTGCACTGAGCAAAAGATACACGCTCTGATCGAGGATAACAAGCGCCTTGCACTGGATGTGAGCCGTCTCCAGTTCAGCAGCTAACCAAATCAGTTGGATAGGCATCCACATCACGTGCGAGCATTCTGCCTACCAATAAGCAATGGGATACCACGAACACCTCACTTGGCTGGTAGAAGCTGGAAGCGGAGCTGGTATCTTCCATGGTTCGTGATTGTGTCAAAATCTCAGCTATCCTCATCTACCATAGTTGTCCCGCTAAGCTGTCTGAAGCATGGTGTTTGGGAGCTTGATATGTGTTTTCTGTATGCTTGCTAGTCGTGCTTCTGGTCAAGTGAGAGCATCACATCCTTACCTCATACACGCATGGGAATATTCGATGCTGCCGCACATTATAATTCTCTTCTGCACCTAACAATTATGAATATTTCTCACAATGATAAAAGCGATATATACCATCTGCAACTCATTGCACCGCCCAATTGCGCTAACTACACTACACAACCATGCATAATGCTCTACCGGTCTCCTTGACCCCAAATCTGTCCCCATCGCCAATTGCCCGCACGCTCCAGGCAGCACCGCAAATTTCCCCACTTTACCTCACTGCTGCCTACCCAACCTGACGTCAAAAGCAAACAAGAGCCAGGGAGCTATGACCGCAGGCAGGCAGGCAGCAAAGTCACGTGCCCCACTAAACTAGTGGCTTCCCCCCGTCTATAAAAACCTGCCCTCCCCCCTCTCTTTTGCAAACCAGCTCTCGTAAGTTTTTCCTCTCTTACCCCCTACTATCAGCTTTCACCGGCATATGCTAATGATGCTCCCAGTTTGCCTTTTGGCTTAGATCAAGTGTAGTATCTGTTCTTTTTAGTTTAATCGCTAAAACGAGTCTACGGACTCATTTCCGATTATGCTTATTTTTGCAACCAGTCCCGCCGTCCCTGGGCTTGCTCATACGATGGGTCACAGTGTCGCTAGTGTGAGTCTATCAACTTGTCTGGCTATTATTGATCTTTGACTGACCCTCTTTCAGATCGCACTACCTCTAGCTGACGCGAATTTTTTCATTGAGACTTCTGGCTGAGCCAGTTGCTTGAGGAAGAAAGATGGTAGTGTCTCAGTGGGCTGAGCTGTGTTTGTGGGGGTGGAAACGACATACGAGAACAAGGGCAAAGCGTCAGGCCGATAGGTGCCGCGGTGTACGGAGAACAACCTTCGCAATGTCAGCTTTTGTATCAATACGCTACCTTACTTGATGCATACACTCTAGGTTGATCTAGAAATCCTCGCTATCATAATCGTATTCAATCATTCCACTACAGTCGTACTAGTTGTAGCTGCAAACACGACCTCAATGTAAATTAGCTTTGAGTCTGATATCTACTGTGGCTCTATATATACGATGTGAACCTGCGAAAAGGAATTCGTGACTACAACCTTGGTACCCAAATCCCACCAAACTAACAACAACTTGAGCTTGACCTACTTGCTCCCAATAACAATTCAAACCACTATGAACGCTTAAATCGAGGAACTAAGCATATTGCGAAACCTACTTTATTCAGTTAGAGACTTTAGATAGAAGACTATAGATAAGGTCGTGCATAGTATTCTGATAGTATTCAGTCAGATCTAGTTCACTAATTCACTAGTCAGTAAACTTTCATATCGTCCATCTTAATCAGATTCTGTTTGTGCAAAGTTTACCTCAGCCCTATAAAACGATATTCGTGTTTTAAATGCCACTAATTAACCTACTTACTACTACTACAGCGATGACACTTAGCCTTCACCAGGGCTTAAACTTAGGCTATACTTCTGTTGCACCAGCAAAGTCGAAGTCACCAAAGTTGCCGAGATCGTCATTGTCGCCAGTTTGGAAAAACCTGTCAAAGTCAAACGTCTCGAGGGCGCCGCCGTCGTCGGGAAAATGGAGGCCAAGATCAAAACCGTTAGGCTGTTGTTGTGTCAGTAAGTGCACAGCAATCAGGTAAAGGCATGAACTCACATCAGGATCGATATTTCCAGATGGCCCACTAACTCCTTTGTCCATGATCTCTGCTTGAGCGCCTGTCGTGCGCCGCACTCGTGCGGGTATAGGTAAGACATTCGACTGGTCATGATATTTGCGCGTGTGTGCGTTCAGCGCGCTTCTCCTTGCAAAGCCAATGCGGTTGTACTGGCAGGATACGGTCTGACAATACACGCGTTGGATATGGACAGTTTCGTGTTCGAGCCGGAGTTCTGCAGTGGCAAATCCCAAAGATAGCCTATTGCAGTGCGGAAAGCGGCAACGAAAAGCTGTCGAAGCATACGAATCTTGGAATGCTCAAAGTATTGCTGATGGGATGCCCTTTATTTCATGTTGTCCTAGAAGGTGCACAACTGCACTTTCATATCTGTAGGCAAGTTTGCTGAAAAGTGTTGGGTCATTGCTAGCAATGTATGTCTCGATATCTGACAAAATTTCATCAGCTCATGGACGGATTTATGATCAAATGACGCATTAGGTGTTTAGTTACCTGAGCTCTTGTCGCCATCGAGTTGGCTGGCTAGTCGTCTGAAATTTAGTACACCCACCATCAAACTATAGACCGGCATATTGGAGAACGGCTCAAGTCGTTTGTCGATGTGATTAGCATTGTTTAAGTCTTGCGTCCCGACTTGAATTACGGTTTGACCAAGTGCATGCAGGCAATCTGTATGTTTTTCATGCATTCGAGCTAGATGGTGTTGAATCGGTTGATCTAGACTAAGGCTTCCTCCTCCTGATGCGTATTGTGAGCAGTGCTCGATCCAAAACTCCAGCGCATATGGTAAGAGCCTGTATTTACCACTCGCTATTTGGAAAAGGCAATCAGTGGAGCTGTGTTCGAAACGTGTGAGATCGAGACCACGCGCAATGGCGATAGCACAAGCGGAAGATATGTAGAGCGCAGCATCGATTGCTGGAGTGATTTGCGGTATTCGTGACTGAACAAAATACCTGTTTAAGTCTTAGACAGCGCGGGCGTACCTCATCAAAAGACTTACTTTTTTACCGAAAAGTGGACTGGTACTATGGTCGAGTCCGGGAGCTCTTCGATGAGTGGCTTACAGTGATCGAGTATAGAGGCGACAGGAATACTCCGTACCTGAGCGTTCTTGTCGTGTGGAAGAATCGACAGTGCATGTAATATCTCTGATTTGTGCAACGGCCTCCGTGCGAAACATACCCAGCTCATGACACGTGACACGCGCACACAAATGACGAAGCAGACAAGGGTTGGAAGCCCTTTCCCAGCAATCATAGATCCGAATGATGGCAGTGGAATGGTTTGGATGTAACGTAGTGAACAAAGTTCTCCCATTACTATTCTCTGTCTAATTTTCGCGCAAAGTTGCCCACCAATCTTTGCATGAAGCGATCACTCACAGAAGACTGCGGGCTAATTTGGTGTTTGGTAAAAGACGATGTACTTGTGCTAATTGGCATCAAGCTATTGAGATGGCTTTCATCATTCCATCCCTAATACACCCCACCCCTTGCCCACAACGACAAATTGTCCCCCTATGACACTCACTCTTTGAACATTCCACCTCACCCAAAGAAATCACTACTATGCACCCACCTCACTCCCCCGGTCCACACTTCACTATCCTCATACCAAGTCGCATCATTCCCTGGCGCCAAATCAATCACAACACGTAAATCTTTCCCTCCTCCTCTTACCCCTCTTCCCCGCTCCCCCCTCTCCTTCCTCCCCTCCCTCAAAACCCACCTCTCCACACGCTGCGCATCCTCCAAACGCGTGCCCAGCGCTTCGATGCGAAGCCTCGTCAATGCCGTATCAGGACCCACGAGGGGCGCGAGGAGTGGTTCGTAGAGGCTTTGATCGCACATGATGGTTGGGGAGAGGGGGAGGGTAAGAGATTCGAGGCAAGGGGATAGGGTAGATAGAGCGTGGATGTAGGTTTGATTCGCGGGACAAGGGGTTGGACTAGAGGTAGAGGTAGAGGGAGGAGAAGAGGCAGCGGAAGATAGGCGTGTTGTAAGCGTTACATGGACGATACGTAACACGGTCGCACTCGCACTCGCGTTAGGCAAGAGGCGAAGAAAATCCACTGCACGAGGGGCGCGCAGGTGCGTGAGGAGCTCGAGTGCGCTGTGGTGTAGTTCCGCTAGTGCTTCGGCGCGGTATTGCTTGTTGAGATTCAAATGGTTAGGAAGGTGCGTGGCAAGGGAAGATAGCCAGGTGGTTAGACCTAGGTCAACGGGTACTTCGTCGTTGGCGCCGTGGCTCGTCTCGTCTTCTGACGCTGTCGTGCTGCCGACAAGGGTAAGAGGCGGTACCTTGTAGATTGCGTAAAAGTAAATTTTATTGCGCAGCTCGAGAGGGAGGGTGGAGAAGCTGGCGGTGGTGGTGGTGGTGGTGGTGGTGGTGGTGGGTGTAGTTCGTGCTGCTGCTGCTTCTGCTGCGCGTATAGTCCAAGATTTCCATGTTTTCTCGTGAACAGCGGGCGGGATGATCCACTATTAGATTAAATCGAATGCGTAAGCTTCAAAGTTTGATTCTTGTTGTTGAAAAGAGAGAAGGAAAAGAGATTACGCACGTCAGACCATTTTGGCCCAGAAGGAGCAGGTTTATGAACAACTTTCTTGAGGCGAGGCATGGCGGGTTTTGCTTGGACATACAGCACACACTTACTCGCTATATCGTAGTGTCGCGCGAGAATCTTTATGCACGATGAGATCCACTCTTTTGTTATATAGGTAGATGTGGCGCAGCATAACTGTGTAGGATTCTCAATAGCCTGTCTGTGGTTAGAAGCGAGGCTTGTTGCGTGGCGCAGCATGATTGCCTAAGATTCCCAACGTCTTACATGCAGTTAGCCCCGAGGCTCATGATGTGGCGCAGCATCCTCATCCCACAACGTGCCTTAGCTGACTTGGAGGCTGTTTAAGAGGCTTTCGCCGGTTCGATGCCTGTCTAGTCGCAGGTTTCAGTCTCTAAGTCTGCGCTTGCCGCATTGTCATGGATTCTGCCACGTTTTGCTTGATATAATACAGACTATGTTGTTGCTGACTCTCGATGCCACTACGCACATGGATAGACTAATATCTAGGCTCTCATACCACTTGCAAGCGTACTGGAGTACAGAGCCCACAACAGATGGGCAGCTTCGCTGTTGTTGATACAGGTGCAGAATCGTTCGAGTCCCATATTGTCGAATATGCCGACAACATAAGTCCTGCAAGTGTATCCAAGATAAACCAATCTAGCGTTGTCTTGACTCTCATCGCCATCATCTACGGAAGCTCTTGCCTCGTGGTGCAGCGTGACCTCCGGCTACTACGTACCACTATCTTGCTGGCAATCTCGCAAGCCAAAAGTCTTTCTCGTGACAATCTTTGGCATGGTTCGCTGGCGCTGTCGTGGCCCATCTGCGCTCAACCAATAAGTCGGAACGGAAGGACTGACCTACAAAAAATAACCGTATAAGCTTGTTTGGACCCTAATATTTAGCAGTTATATCAAGTGGTTCGATCTATAATCGCGAGATGTAGCGGGCTGGCGTTGAAGATTTCTCACGCATCATGTGTGGCATCAATGGATGGGATGTTGTGGATTGCGGAGAGGTGAATATCAGCGTGACCAAAGAATTGGCGCCGGCATTCGACGGCTCTGTAGCTCACCTTCATTCACTCACTCAGCACTTTTGAAAGGGTTGTACTCTATTCGTCGATGGTTTGCCTGAGTCTTCCCCCTTCTGGTGCCGGGAACTGTTGAAACATATTGAATAATCAACAAACGTGCAAGGCGTACCAACAGCAGCACACGCCGGTTACGATTTATATGCTGTGAATTCTCTCCGTGAGCCGCACAGAGCCTTCCCTTGATGATGCTCATGCCAAATTTGGACGGTACTTCATCGCTGAATGACCACGACTTGCCATTCACATTTCAACCCGTCTGTCGGTGGGAGCAGACATCTCACCTTGCCCTCGTTTGCTTGTACCCAAAGATTAGTCCACGTCTTAGGCCGAATCCTATCATCATCAAGTCAGGACCACGCACATGTCAAGAGAGATGATGATAATCAGTCCATCACTGATTTGTGCTGCTGAACATACCTGACGGTGAACCAGCTTGCTCTATGGATGTACCAGTGCTGCGCTGCGTCACCCTCTCTCGCTGGCCTGACAACAACGTCTCCGTTCTCATGGTGTAGAGCACCTGTAGACACAAGGCCTTCGTTAGCAGAGATCGACCGGTAAAGACGAGAGTGCGCAAGCGCGAATCGAAATGTGACCCACCTCCATTCCTTGCAAGTATCATCCAATAATGCTCTTCCGGTGGGCCCAGGCACTTCAGTGTGTAAGTGTGGTTTTCGTGTGCGTACAAAGCATAATCGTTGTTGTACAGCGTGAGATCCTTATCATAGTTAAGGAAGGTATCGTCAGCCCGTAACATGAACTCCACTCTTTTGCCATCCCACGCCTTCGGGTCCAAGGATTGGTTGTTGATCTCGTCTACAAAACCTGATAAGTCCATACGCGTTGACCTTTCTCTGTTCGAAACCACTGAGATGCGGGTCACATGCCATGCGCTGGTCAATTTCGCCAGTTGGCCCTCCAACTCTTGCACTTTCTGAGTCTTCTTTGCCATTTCGCCCTCCACGTCTTGCAACCTCCTGTTATTTCCCGCAATTTGAGTCTCCAATTGCTGCACCTTTTGGGTTTTCTGCTTGAGTGTGTCTTCATGCCCATCTGCCAGCAGTCGATCTGTGAGCGTGCATGGAGTCTGATCTTGTACGCCAACGGCGCATCTTACTTGACCTCCGGGCTTGAATTGGTAGAAGATGATTCCGGTTTTGAGATGATTGGGATACGGATCCTGGAATGCTAGGTTAGCAGCTAGCCACAGTTGCGTCCGTCACGGCATATCCACTCACCATGCCAACCAATTGCTCTGTAATATTCACTTGGCGAACGCCGGCTGAAGACTTGTAATTTCGAGTGATCTCAGCTAGCACGGCGCTCAAAGGACCCTGATCGCTGAGATGCTTCCCGCCGTACACCACCGCAATCGGCGACCAATAGGCTTCAGCCCACTCCATTGGCGTGACCGTGGGATACTCATTGGAGGTCGGCGTGATGTTGTAGGTTTTGTTCGGCAAGGATGGAGAGTGCACGAATAGCTGCATTGGCTGGTCTGGGTAGCGAAATAGGAAGGTGAGATATACCCCATCTGACTGCACACGGGTGGGTAAAGAATGTCCACCTAATAAGTCAGCAATGCTACGCGTGTCGATTGTCAACATGCCATCTTTGATCATTTCTCGCAAATTATCAGTGCAGTCAATAACGCCGCAAACGGCTGATAAGATCTCAAGTTTAGCCTTCGCACGGTTTTCCGAGCGTTTGTTGATTTCTGCCGAGTCATCGGGTGGGGGAGGTGGCATAGATGTTGCTAATGATCCCGGTATCATACTGGCTGTCGCACTTGAAATCTGTGCTGTGCCTTCGTTGGCGACAGGGAGAAGGTTGACCCATATTTCAGGGGAGATCTAGATCTTTTAGCTGCATCGTTCAAACCACAGTACCTCTGATAGACTTACCATAATATCGAAGGTCAGAGCTGGGACTTGGCTTTCATAACTATTCATTGGGGCTTGAGCAACAGCGCTCTGATCTGGGTCAGGCTGTTTGGCTTCAGCGCTCAGCTTATCATTACGTGGATCATTCACCGCCGCATGAGCAGAAGCTGAATCTCGCTGAGCAGCGGGGGATGCGTTGTTTGCGGACGGCTGATTAGTAGGGGGTTGTTGAGGTCCTTGAACCGAGTGCGCAGGGTAGAAACCAGGAGGCGGCGGTGCCCATGGACCCGCATAGTAGGACAATGCGGGATTATACATGTATTGCTGCTTGTTCAGTGACGGCGGAGAGCCGGCTCCTGCGGCAGTTGCATTCGCCGCCTGTGTTGAGTCTTGCTGCGCGCTGGAGTCTTGTTGAGCACTAATTGAGGATTCTTGCGTGCCTTGCTTGTTCTCCACTGATGTTGTCGACCCATGGGCCTCCTTGGTCTGCGACTGATGCAGTACAGTTGAGGAAGGAGTGCGAGAGCCATCGCCAGTCTGCACTGAGTCTGAATCACTTCGAGCGGCTTGAACAGACTTGACCTGCGTTCTTTCACTCTCCTCTACCCATCCCCACTCCCACGACCCATCGCCATCCTGGAAATCAGCTGGGAGGCCTGCTTCAAAATTTGCAATCCACGCGGTGCCAAACCCACTCGACGCGCTTCCATCCACCGCTAATGGCTTTGAATTCTCATTGAAGACGTCGTCATTGCTTTGCACCCAAGCCTTGTATGGTCTGGCCTTGTGTTCCGAGGCATCAGAGCTCTTCGATGCATATTCGGCATCGACTTTGAGTCTGTCAGAGAAGCTTACCAACACCCACTGATAGCGACCGGGCGGTGGCGGGGAGACGTCGAATGGAGCTTGCACTTTCTCGTATCCCCAAAATGCGTCTTTTTGCTGCCGCGACACCTTCCCTGTAGCTTTGCGAATGATTTTGAGCACGCTTTCGTTTGTTGGCTCGGCAGTCAATTTTCCACTCGTTTTAAGCACATGAGGGTCTTTTGATAGAATATCGACAGTCTGTACAATCTTGTTCATTTCGATGCGGAACGCGCTGCGCACAGCGACCAACACATCTACATCAAGGGTGAGGAAATCGTCGTAGTTTTTCGAATTTTGTGAGCGTCTTTTGTAATTTTGCGGGTTGTTCATCATGTCCTGAACGCTCTTGATGAGTTGCTTGTATTCCATATAGTTATCGAACAGCGACGAGGTAAAGTCAGCAACCAGATCATATTCTAATGGCGAGAACGATATGGCCCGGCTATAGTCGACGAAACTGCGATTGGCCTTGTATTTGGTAAGAATCGCCCTACAAGTGGCATATTAGCGCAGTGAGGCCGAAGCTAGCTGTATTACCTACCAGGTCTTTTGTGGACACTTGGAAACTAGTAGCGGAAATGCGTCAGCTGCAGCATAGACAGCTTCCATGGTCCACGGTGTTTGAGCTAGAGAAGAATTAGCAGTAGCAGAAGAGCGAGGAAGTCAAGGCAAGTACGTACGAGCCTTCACCTGTCCACCTCCCATCCAAGAGACAGTGATTGTGGTCTCGGTATCTTTCAGAAGCTCTGAATTGATACTTTGGGAAGAAGAGGAGTCCATGTCGAGAGTGAACTCGGTGGCACCCTTTGCAGATCGCAAGCCTCTCTTGATGCTAGTATATATCAGTCGATCCAGATGCACGAGCTCTGACGCGAAGAAGCTTACCCTGTCGTAACGTTGGCAACCTTGGATCGATCCAACACTCGCATGGAGATGATGCCGTTGAATTCGCCTCCAGTGATGAAACCTGACAGACATTAGCATGGACTATGACCGTGATGCAGAGACGTTAATCGTACCAGAAACATAGCAATCGCCGAAGCTATCGTTAAATCGCTGCGTGCCTGGAATCACGCCCACCATAGGGCGGAACTGAGCGTCATCCTCAGCCACAACGGTTTGATTCACGACCTTGAAAAATCAATCAGTCTGGCAGTCTAGAGGTGAAAAAGTGCGCGAGCCTTACTTTGACAGAGACAACGGCATTCAAATCCGAGGACTTGATCTTGTCCTCGTTGATATTGTCTCCATTGCCGGCAATTTCCACTGTGCCTTTCCGAATGGACAAGCAGTGAGAAACATTGAGCGAACTGACGACTTCGGAGAGGTGCTCGACGATTTTGGAAGAATATGTGACCACCTGAGACGGGTTCTCAGCGCGTACCGACTTGGGTCGCTGGACGTCGACGGCTTTGTCGATACAGAGAGTTTGCGTGTACGAATTGAAGCCCATGCCCAGACGCATCGAATCATTGTAGGGAGCCAGCAGGAGAGACATGATGGCCTGCGGGTATGCTGTGAGGATGTGACGGGGAGGAGTGGCAGAGGAAGATGATGTTTTGTCCTGTACTATGTACGGGCACGAGGCATCCCTGACCAGCGACCAAGATGGTGACTTAGCCTTGCCATTATTTCCCGTCCCTACTACTGCTGATGTGCTGTATCTCATCTTGGATGCTCGCGTGCAATTCCCTACCCCATCTTGCACAAGAATACAGTAAGGCGTCTACCACATGAACAAAAGGAGCAGCTGTATAGGGAAATGCACCAATTCTGGTACGTTACTAGTGTGTCTAAAAGAGGTAAGGTGAAGTGCGGGCGGCTATGTGATTGGTCATACCCAAGAACACCACGCTCTTAGCGGACGACCTCACACGGCATGGTGGTGGTGGCCTAGAGTCTATTTGGCTTCCAACTCAGGTAGCCACAAAGGTCGGAGTGCGCGAGCGGACCTCATACAGCATGGGTGGTGGTCTAGAGTCTGTCAGGCTTCTATCTCAGGTAGCCACAAAGGCCGGAGTGCGCGAGTGGCAGTCGATGCATCTAGGATCCAACTCCTACCGAGCATGGATTGGGCGCAAAAGCACGTTTGGGATAAGCGCCATGTCTTTCTGCCTTTTTCAACCATTGCGGCCGACGTGAGCCTCGGCCTGTTAGTCGACGAGTGCGCTCCATAGTACCGCGACTTCACCCATCAATTTCACATCACAGTTGATTTGCATCTCAAGTCCAAATATGAATCGAAAACCTACAGGTGCCATTGCCGGCCATGAGCAGCCAGAAACAAAACCTAGGAGTGGTGCTGTCCTTCAGGCCAAAGATGAGGGCCCAGCATCGACCAAAGCCAGAAGTGGTGCCATCCTCAGACCCAGAGAAGGGGCCACTGCACAAGGCTCGCAGAAGATGCCCACAATAGGTGGCCAAGCGGTCAAGAAACCTGCACTGGCGGTCAGACCTCGAAATGCCACTCTCGAAAGCGGCCGATACGCCATCAATGTGTACTTCTGGCGGACTGGCGACCAGTTTGTCGAGTCCTTGGGCTCCATACTTTCTCAGTCATTGAACAAGACCATACTCTCTCAAGCGCCAGACAAATATGCCGGCGATATTTCGCTTGGACAGCTGCGCAAACTTGCCCCGGGTGAGCTTTCCGTGTCACCTTCAGGCTTCGTATGCAAGCACTAATTCACAAGTCAGGCATGAGTTCGTTCAGCCGCATCCATCGCTTCTGTACTTCTGATGGAACTGCGGTCACCGATGAGACCATCAGTCTTGATGAATATATCGCACTCGATGAGCACGATGAAGTAGAGCCTCCGAGTGAAAATAAGCATTCACAGAAGACAGCGACCTCGGAGCCCAAACAGGAGCCAAAGCCTGGGGTTGATGCCGCTGCCAAAGAACAAGTGGAAAAGGCATCAGGAGATGCAGAGAAGCCCAACAAAGGGAAGCCGGGCGACACTGAACAGCACGATGGAACAGTTGGTAAGGTGTCGAACAAAGATGGGGAAGTCGAGCTCAAAAAGGAAGCTCCGGTGAAACAAATCAAAGCACGGGTGCCAAAGCTCGCGATTTACTATCGATCTCCTGCAAGAGTCGCAACTGCAGGAATGGATTTCTCAAATGCAATTGGCCCAGCATCGAACAGGATAATGCCTGGTTCTGGGCCTCTCGGCGGCACAGGAGATTCTGGCTCTGGCGCTGGCTCTGGTTTTGGCTTCAGTGGTCCCACAGACTCCGACACGACCAACTTGCCAAACGTCGCGGCAAACCCGACTGTGGCGACACCCACTAGTCTTATTGCTGCCGACAAGGCAAACGCCGCTGGCAATAATTACGTGGACCCTTACAATAACGTCAATAATGCCGGCCAGATGAACGCCGGCGAGAAGAACGTGGTCACGGCTGGAACTCTCACCGAAGAGCAATGGGGCATAATACTCCGAAATTGTGCCGTCTTCTATGGCTGGAAAATGGATCGACGTACTGGTCAGATTGCTCGCGCACCCCGAGCAGCTTTTAGACTGCGATCTAAGGTCGACGCAGAGCCCGTAGCGCAGATACCTACTTTCGTCATTGATGAGGCTGCGCAGAAACTCGCTGAAGCTCAGAATGCCGACTTTGAGAAGTCGCTTTTTGAGCACACGGAAGCGGACGGGAAACGACTCGACGGGCTGCAGCAGCAAAAGTCGGATGTACCAGATGGAGTGCAGCGGGCGACCATTGCGGCGCCTGTCGAATCAAAAACTCTTAGAGGCATACCCAACTTCCGAGTCAATGACGATTCTCGCATTGAAATTACTGCCTGTCAGGACAGCCTCGCGATATCGTTAGCCAAATCCGATTTCAGTAGTCAGTCAACGGAGCTGGCCGCAGCGGGCGGTGCGTATGGCGTTACGGTCGGCCTAAATGCTGGATATGCTACCAGTAACGAGGAAAAAAGCTCTAAAAGCTCGACCAGCACTACACAAACCCTTGTTGCCCGATACCTGTATCCGCGATGCGATATCTTCTTGAGAGCGGAAGATCTCGAACCTTCGCCAGAATTTGTCACGCTGCTCGACAAGGCCAAAAATCAGAAGAGCATCGACGCAGTTCGTGCTATTCACGATCAATACGGCCAGTAAGTTGCAACATCGACTTTGCGGTTTAAACTCCGCTGATTGAATGCCTAGACTATTCTGCCAGGAGCTAACGCTAGGAGCACGACTTTTGTCTACCAAACGAATCAAAACTGACAAAGATACCGACATAGAGCAGCACAAGGAGCAGATGAAGGTTTCTGTGGGCGCTAGTGTCCAGACCCCCTATGGCGGTGTATGTATCTCCCCAGACTTCCGCTAACCATTTATTTGCTGACTTGTTGTTGGGATCAGGTTTCTGCAAAGCACGATGAAGAGAAAGTCAAGAGTATGAACCTAACCATGATCAATACAAAATCTGATAGCCAAATGACTGATTTGCTGTAGCGAATGATAAATCAACCGAAAATTCAAACACTCAGGAAACTAATGTCTTTGAAGCCGTCGGTGGCGACACAATCTTGGCCAACAATCCCGCCGCCTGGGCTCCAACAGCAGCGTCACCATACCTGTGGCGAGTGATCAATCGAGAACGCCTTTCCACTATGATAGACATGGTCAGCGAAATGCCTGGGTACGAAAGTGCCCAGAGCTGGTTCGTGCAGGCACTGCCGGCATTGAACAAGTACGTACGTCTAGACTCCTCAATGGCTGTAAACGTGAGATTCAAGGTGCAGACTCCCACGAACAGCCTTTCAGTGGAAAACCCAGGAGATGCCTTGTTCTACCTAGGTTTCGACACAAAGTCTTCGACCACACCGAGACTCAATGGAATCACCCAGAAGACTGAAGAAAGCCCCTGGGCTCGAGTAGACTACACGACAGACATCGTCATATTTCACCCTACCACTTTCCGTGCACCTTGTCTACATGGCTTTCAAAACTTCCAAGTGGGCACTGCGCCTTTTGGATCGATCTATAATGCAGAGTTCGTAAGTCAAGATCCACGCTTCTACTTGGCTACTTTGGTTGACGCATTGGTAGGCAGCAACACAATGGAACCTGGTGGCTCCCTTCGGAGACGAAGTGAGTATACACCACGTGCAATCATTCGCAAGCAAGTGACGTCGGGACTAATTCAGTGTTTCCAGTTCAACACAGGCATGCCATATGAGCTAAAGCACAGATCTCGCGTGATTCTTCGCACTGTACCTTACAAGGACCCGGGCTACACACCGCCAACGCAACCCAACAGCATAGCCAAAGATTCAGCACCAGCAGAACCAGTAGTACCACCAGCAAGTCATATGATTGTATTTCGAAATGCTCAAGGAGCCTTCATTCCTGGAATGTCCGATCGAGATGAGTATCAATATTGGCGAATCGAAAAGACCAGCGGTGGCACACCAGGTGAACCAATCAAGGGCGGCGATAGCGTACGTCTCTGCTGGCAATTTTCCGATCAAACCACTGGCTTTCGTGATTATCAAGACGACGTTTTTGGACGTCGACGCAATCAATGTCCGCCGGAGCTTCAATCAACAAGACTCTATCTCAAGGTGCCCTGGCCACGATTTGAGCCCAAAAACACACCGACTGCCATGCTCATGTCTGCGCAGTCCACAACAGACGTTGCAGCCGAGGTTTTGAAAACTCGACAGGGCCCGTTTCAGTATCACTTGCAAGATTTACAATTCCGAATCGACACTGTCGAGCAACGAGGCTTGGGAGACTCAAATGATTACATGCTGGCTGGAGTTTCTCAAGAGGTCGACAAGAAGGCAATAACTATCACATTTCCCAGAGAAAACGGGCCTCCCTTGAGGGTGCGTGCAGACATTGGAAATTTTGGCTTGGGCTCGATCTCGATGTGTACATGATATGGAGTGGGAACTATTCACCAGCGCTCACAGTAGACTCGGTATCATTAAACTACTTGCAACTGCGTAGATGGTCTGATGCAAGCATGATCGTAGACGTGTAATGTCAGGTGATGGTCGTTCTAAAAAGTGCTTGTGCACAAAAAGTGTTGAAACGCCAGCCATCAAACGAAGCTCGATTGTTCGTGACTGTCTCATGGCCAAACTCTGAGGCTTAGACTAGTAGCACTAGCATAAAACGACGCCAACGTTTGGTGAGCTCTTGGCCCTCTTGTATACGTCACCACTCTGGCTTAGGCCGTGGTCAGCTCGGAGAAAGGCGACATGGTACGGCGTGGCTCCATTCGTGCACATGTGATTTGGATTTTATTGAAGGCGTCCAATGTGGCTGGCTGATTCTCCCACGGCTGGTGAGTTGCCCGCCTGATAGTAGCTATCTTCTTGAACTCTCTAACAGCATACTTCGTGTATGCGTGTGAGCGGGGTCTTATTGGAAATGCTCAATGTGGCTGGCTGATTGTACCACGGCCTGTAAGTCGTTTACTTAGTTGGTTGCCATCTTCTACTGATATTCTTCTTCTTTCAATAGCATACCTCGTGTATGCGAAAGCGGGGTCTTACTGAAAGCGCCTAATGTGGCTGGCTGATTGTCACACGCACAATTAGTCGCTTGCTTGGTAGTAGCTAAGTATCTACTCCAACTCTGCTTCATCTAACAGCACGCTATATTCTGCTCCATCACCCCGAACAACACTGAGTCTTCCACTACTTTTCCACCATTTCTTGCCAACATTTTGACCGAGAAGCATCTAGAGGACTCGTCCCAGTATCGTCTATTCATCATGCAGAGAGGAGGCGGTCAAATTCCAATTGGAAGGGGTCAGAAGCTGCCGGACCGACCCCAACTACCTATGATCGGCAATAGGGGTGGGCAACCGCAGATTCCTGCTGTCCCACCAGGCCCACGAATCTCACCGGCAAATCCAAACACCCAGAACAATAACAATAGGGGTGGACAACCGTGGATTCCTGCTATCCCACGTGCGCCACAAGTCCCACTAGCAAATTCAAATACCCAGAACAACAATAACATCAACAACAAGGGTGGGCAACTGCAGAACCCTGCTGCTGTCCCACATGTGCCACAAGTCCCACAGACGAATCCAAATACCCAGAACAATAACAATAGGGGTGGACAACCGCGGAATCCTGCTGTGCCAGAACGCCCACCCGCCTACCTTGATCACGCTTCCCTTGCCATTAATCCGTATCCTCCTCATCCCACTCGCACACTCCCCCCAAATTTGGTTGGTGTACAAGGTAAACAATGGTGTTATGTTACTTGCGGCAAAGTGACGTTGAATGCTTCAGAGGAAAACTTCCAGAGAAAAAAGATCAACCCGCCTGGTTGTTTCATTGGTGGTTTCAAGGTTACGAGAAGAAATCTCAAGGAAATCCCCTCATACCTTGCGTCGCATCAATCATCCATGGCTACTGCGACCAGTGTTCGACTGGGTTATTCTGGAAGACCGGATCCTTCTGGAGAAGCCATATTCATGTTCACATTCTCCAAGACAATCCGCTCGGGCAATGAAACCCGCTACGACTATGCAGCGCCGCGATATGGTGTGATTGTGAGCGACATGGATAGAAATGGAGGACAACGACCCTTTGATCGAGACAGTTACCCTCTTTACCAGTTCAAGCCCGTGCCACGCGAGAATAGTTTTAGCGAATTTATGATATTAGATGATACTCGACGGCTCGACACGAACAGAGGCGAGCCGAGTCTGCTGACATGCAGTTTTCAGCTCGATAGAGGAAGCGACGAGAAAACGCCACCAGACGTACAATGGCATCTTTGGCATCTTGAGAAGCCAGGAGATACTGAGCCGTATGGTCAACAAGTAACCAAAGAACCTGCCCTGCCTGAACTTCAGGGAACCAAAGAAGTTACGGACGATGAATACAACACCTCCAGAAACAACAACAGCAACAATGCTCATAACCCAAACAACAACGCTCATAATCCAAACAACGACAACAACAATAATCAGAACACTAGAAATGTTCCGAAGAATAATGGGGTCATCAACAACAACAATGCGGGTAACAACGACTCTGAAGGTTTTGATATCCTCAACCAATCAGGCGACGTGCAATAAGGAGTGACCCAAGCTACTCATACTTTCTGAACTTGGCAACAGGCGATCAGCGCGCTGTTGGGGGCCATGGTAAACATGCTTGGGGGGCTGCTCCCGCTAGTTTGAAATCGAAGTTTTCGTATATATCTTACAATTGATACTGGAATGCTTTTTTTTAATAATCGGTCTTGTCCACAAATCCGGCATCGTCTTCTGTGATTGCCGATCAGTCTCTCTGCGTTCATATTGTCTGGTGGAAATGCCATCAATGCGCCGCCCGAGAACACCACCAGCCAGGACGAAGTGCGATGATTTGGACGCCTCGCTGATTGTACCTCCCAGCCACCTGGCATTGATGTGAGGATAGTAACCATTAAGATGACTCCAGAAGGTATCTGCAAAAAAAAGCGTTTATCCTGCTGTCAAAGCCGAAAGTCCTGATTATGGTTTCTATGAAACTCTTTAAGCTTACTTATAATTACTCATGTAGTATTAATTACATTACGCTACCCTAGTCTAGCGTTGTTCATAAGCTATTCAATCCAGGAGACTATTACATTGCACGGGCTTCAAGCTCCATCCACAGCGGAGGCTTACTCCACAAAGTAGAAATCTTTTGATCGATCCACCCGTTGGATTCGGGGCAAAGCTCAAAATTAAAGTAGAATACCATCATAGTGAGCAAGACGCGAATTTCATGGTAAGTAAAGCTGTTGGGCAACATTAGTACACATCTATTTAAAGACATGTTTTCCAAAAAATCGAGAAGGGGATATACATACTTCTTGCCAAGGCAATTCCGTGGTCCATAAGAAAAGGGCTGGAACACATCTTTGCGGTCGCTGCCAAACTCAGCCTGACCCTCTGGTATCCAGCGCTCAGGCAGAAACTCGTCTGCGCGGTGGAAATTGCCCGGGTTGCGGTATGCGGCCCACTGGGGTATAGTCACGATGGCTCAAGTACCAAAAGAAAAGGCAACGGTTAGAAATTTACTTTTTGCAAAGTTCTCAAAAGAAAAGATTTTGCTTACGCCCTTTGGAAGATATCGACCAGAGACTTGGATATTGTCCACGACGGCTAGTCTCGGAAGGCCGTTGCCAACTGGTGTGTAATACCGTATTCCCTCTTCAATGCATGTATCGAGATACAGTAGGCGTGCGAGTTTCTGCAGGGTCATTTCTTCGGTTGATGAGAAGGTGTTGCGAATCTCATCCTGAAGGCGCGTCCTCTTGTACGGGTTCTTGGAAAAAAGGTAGAGTAAACCAGAGAGTGTAGTTGCGGTAGTTTCCGTGCCAGCAACCATGAAATTTGCAGCGGGTAGAGGTGATCTCGTTCTTATGAAGCGCATCTTCCTTTTCGCCAATTTTGTCCTCGACAAAGGACCACATGTCGGGCTTTTCAGCCTTGCGCGCTAGACGCTTTTGGACGCGCTCATTAGTGAATTGTTGGTGCTTATTGATTCGCTCTTTGAGATGGTGAGGCATCTAATTGGCAAGACGAGCCGATTAGTTTACACAGAAGTAACATGTGAGCATGTTTTGGCCTTACTAGAGCTCGGTCAATGACCGCGAGGCTGGGACAATAGGCTACAAACTGCAGCAATTCGAACAGCATGTCGACCCAGTTGCTATTTGGTGAGCCATCTAGCAATCCCATACACTTGCCAAATGTCATGTCGGCCATGATGTCGAAAGTCGTGTAGTTCAACCATTTGACCATGTTAACCTTCTCACCCTTGGCAGACAGTACACTGAGCGTGCTACAAAGCATGTCTGCGTACGTCTTGATCATCGGTTGTTGTTGATGCAACGCCTTATCACCAAACGCATGACTAAAAATTTTCCGGATTTTTGCGTGCCGATCGTCGTTTGCCCGTACAATTCCTGGTGCATTTGGGTTCATTGTATCTTTGCCGTAAAACCTTTCATCCTTAACCATTTCTCTTTTGAATCCGTAGACATCTTTCCATGCCTGAGCATCGACGCATGTGATTTCATCTGGCGCAATGCGTACAAATGGTCCATATTTCTCGTGGAGTTGCCTGATCCATATGTATGCGTCTCCAGTTGCGATGTGCTTATTGTATACAAGAATCGTGGAACGAGCCAGCAGTGGACCGGGGTATGACTGCAATGGATGCAGGAAGAGGTTGTAGAATACTCTGTAAATGATGTACAAAGTCTTGGCAGGTGAGCTTCGTATTAACGAGGTTACGACGAAAAGACTTACTAGTGAAGTGGGCACAAAGACTGTTACGGCTACGAAGTGATTCATCATCCCGGCGAGGATCTAAGTACTAGAGTGAGTTAAAATCCCAATTTTTAGATGATGTAACGTCCATCCACGCGTAACGGAACAACCGCTGTAACGGAACGAACTACAGGTACTTTGACTTTAATGCGATAGAAAGCTTGCGCGCGCCTTCTTTCCAGCGAAATTTCTCTCGATTGCTAAATTAAGGCTACTTCTAAACTTCTACGATCCTAATAATACAAAAATTACGCTCGCGTAGACGCCTTCCCACCTAACGCGCGAAGAGACTGTCTTTACGGCGAAAACGAGCCATGCCTACTACAGGGCCGCCACGCAGCATTTACTAACGTCGCGACCTACACAATACTCTTACCTAAGCCTAGGAATCTAATAGCATTAATAATAATCTCCAGTCCGCTGCAGAGATGCAAATATCGCTCTGTTTGTGCGGAGTCCTACCCCCTGTCGGTACTTCGGTTCTCCACTAACTAATTAGAGCGATCGCTGATTCTCGCTAAGGTCGCTGTGCACATTCTTTGCATACCCTGTATCTTACTTAGTTATCAGCAGCTGCGTATATAGTATCCTTCGGCCTAGCTCAGGCGTCATAAGCAGTGCGCTCACGCACGTGACCGAGATATCGTCTGAGAACTCACCGATTGAGCTTTAGCTTACTGTATCACATGCGCCAGTAACATGCGGAGCTTAGTGCCCGCTCCTACTTGCTTAAGAAGACGCCTTGAACGCTGGTAGCGCTAACACGTGACTGCTATGTTAGTGTTGTACAGCCGCCACTGTTAGGCTTCCTTGAAGTTTCTCGAAATTTCGACATGGCAAGACCAACGCATATATCTACATGAGCATCCCCGTCCCCCTTAATAAAATAGGGGTTATAAGAAAAAAGAAAAGAGAAAACAACATCACGAAGCAAACGAAAACTACTATATGCTAAGATACACGCATAGGAGAGCATTTAGAGATTGATACTACAAACCCATACTCTTCCAGATCCAACACCTATCCCAATCATGTTCCCGCACACAGACGAGCAGGATGGTCGATACTCGGGAGGTATCCAGAGCAGGTGCTTACCGTTATAGGTAATCCATGTATTGTCAGAGCTGACACCCGCGTCTAGGTACTGGGGACACTGAAGTACCGTGACACCCTCTGCACCAGAACCTATAGATGCACTGACGTCGACAGATCCAATTTCAGTAAGGAGAAATAAGCTAGCAGCATCGAATGACAAGTTTGAAAGAGTCTTGCCAACGTTGAGGGTCTGCAGACACGCCCCGCTGCTCGCATCCCATATCTTGATAGTCTTGTCGTCGGACGCCGACGCCAGCCGCGTCGAGTCGTGCGATAAGGCCACCGACGTGACCGTACTGCTATAGCCCTCGAGCGTCTGCAGACACGCGCCGCTGCTTACATCCCATATCTTGACAGTCTTGTCGTCAGACGCCGACGCCAGCCGCGTCGAGTCGTGCGAGAAGGCCACCGACGTGACCGTACTGCTATGGCCCTCGAGCGTCTGCAGACACGCGCCGCTGCTTGCATCCCATATCTTGACAGTCTTGTCGTCGGACGCCGACGCCAGCCGCGTCGAGTCGTGCGAGAAGGCCACCGACCTGACCGTACTGCTATGGCCCTCGAGCGTC
>JAODYD010000017.1:595299-771824 GCA_026262445.1 Bipolaris bicolor | reverse complement strand
AGTCTCGTTAAAGTTATAGATATCCTAGTTAAGAACGCCGTACGTCTAGCGCGTCTCCTCTACTAGCTTAAACTACGCTGCGATTATAGTAGGATTCTCGTAGGAGGCGCGCTAACTATGCAATCGTCTAGTCTACTTTGTCTAAAGCTCTAGCTAGCTTTAGATAAAGCGCGATACCCAGTTCTTACTAACAGGTGGTGGAGGTAGATCTTGGCCACGCGCGGCGAGTAGAGCGTCTGCCATTCGTCGCACGTCGATGATATAGGGTGGAAAGCCTCGTCGATCTAGCTCTAGAATCCATTGAACAAGAGACTACTCTTTAATTGGCGATAGCTTGCGATTAATAGAGGCTGTCTCTGATCGCGGCTGGGTACCGCGGAGACGTCGTTGGAGCGTCGTTCGTGGAGCGTCGTATAGCATAGCAGCCTAACGCTGGCTTATTACACGTTTCTCTTGAAGCGCACGAGATGCTAGAAGTACTCTAGCTTCACAAGAGGTCTGTATAGAGCGTTGTTGTCGCGGCATTGTGGTGATTGTATGGAGAGTCGTGTCAGGTTGGGTGGGGTGGGCCACTTACTGGGGTGGGCCGCTTACTGGTGGCGCACGTTAACGTGTTCTATTAGTAAGCTGGAAACATTAGTAAGCTGAACGCCCCACCCAATCTAACGCGACTCTCTCTATAACCACTACCATGCCGCGACAACAACGTTCTATATAGACTGCTCGTGAAGGCAGAATAAGTCTTGCTATTGCTTCTTATCGTAATAATTCAAATCAGTCTATTTATGCTCTCGCGAAAGCGTACAATGTGCCAAAATCAACACTATATACGCGTCTCTACGGCACCTAGCTACGATTAGAGATAGTCTCTATTAACTGCAAGCTACAACCTATTAAGGAGTAGTCTCTTGTATAATGGATCCTAGACCTTGATCGACGAGGATTTCTGGCTCGAATTATCGACGTGCGACGAATGGCAGACGCTCTTCTTGCCGCGCGCGGCTAAAATCTACCTCCCCCACCCGTAGGCAAGTGCTGGGTATCGCGCTTTATCCAAAGTCAGCTAGAGCTTTAGACAAAGTGGACTAGAAGATTGTATAGTTAGCGCGCCTCCTGCGAGGATCTTATCGCCATTATAGCTTGGTTTAAGCTAGTAGAGGAGACGCGTCAGACGTACGGCGTTCTAGATCAAGACATCTATAACTTTAACGAGACTGGATTCGCAATGGGCGTCGCTGGGACGTCGAAAGTAGTTACTAGCGCTGATAGAGTGGGCAGGGTAGTCGTCGTCCAGCCAGGTAATCGCGAGTGGGTGACAGCTATCGAGTGCGTTAACGCGTCTGGCTGGTGTCTTCTACCGTTCGTGATACTGCGTGGTAAAGTTCACCAGTCTAACTGGTACAACGAGCTCCTACTTAACTGGACTATCGGCGTCTTAGACAACGGCTGGACGATAGACGAGCTTAGTGTAGAGTAAGTAAAGCACTTTAACTAGCATATAGCTACTCGTACAGCTAGAGTCTATCGTCTTCTTATTCTAGATAGCCATAGTAGCCACGCCACGCTAGAGTTTAACTAGTACTATGCTAAGAATAAGATTATCACTCTCTATATACCGCCTCACACGTCGCATCTCCTCTAGCCTCTTAATATAAGCTGCTTCTCTCCACTTAAGCGCGCGTATGGACGTGAGATTAAGGAGCTCGCTCGTTAAGGCGTCTACTATATTAATAAGGTAGACTTTCTCGCAGTCTATACACGGATCTAGCTAATAGTTTTCACTTAGCAGAATATCTAGGTAGGCTTTCAAGTAATAGGCCTTGTCCCTCTCTGTTTAGAGCGTGTTTTATCATCGCTGATAGTTATCCAGACGCCGTCTCCACTATAGCTAGGCGTAGGCAGTAGCGCTGTAACGCAGGCAGAAACGCCGCATACAGTAGAGCAGCTTCAGCAGCAGATGCTCTATCTCTAACAGCGGCTACGCCGGTAGTTAGACAGTCCGACAAGCGTTGCTGTGCGCAAGCTCGCGAAGAGCGCGCAGCTTGCAATGCAATCAGCAATAATACTTCTAGAGGAAAACAAGAAGCTGCGTACAGCCAACTAGCGTCAAAATCAAAAGCAAGACCAGCGACGTCAATATATTGCTTCTGGTGGAGCTCTCTAAGTGCGACAGGCTCAGCAGCTTACTGCAGAAGCAGAAAGGGTAGTCATGGGCACTGAACAGAGTGAGGGCAGTCAGCGACGTCAGCGCGCGCCGCCGACGTGCACGAAGTGCCATATTCAAGGACACACTCGCACTACGTGTAAGAGTAGATAAAAAAACTTTGTCTCTTAATTTTATCTTATTCTATTGCGTTGTTGTGGATTAATTGCGTGGAAAGTCGCGTCGGGTTGGGTGGGGCGTTCAGCTTACTGATGTTTCCAGCTTACTGATAGAACACGTTAGTGGTAGGGTCTTACGTAATCACTACCCTACCCTACCCTACTATATATCGACCACTACCCATTTACCACCGTATACTAAACTATTCGCAGAAGCGTGCTATCGTGGAAGAGCAGGGGGTATTAGAGGAGAGTTAGAAGACAGCATTAATAGAACGAGCGATAGCACGGTTAATAACGCGCTTTTTAGTATTAGAGGCTAATATGCTAGAAGAGTAAGAGCTCTAGAGTAGATGCGCATTGCGCTTATCTATATATAAGCATGTTGTGGGATAGTCCGAGGGTCCGGAAGAGAAAGTGTCCCGCTACACCGTGCGTCCCGGCACGTAGGGATGGACATTACACTAGAATGTGAGGTTGTAACCCGCGGAGACCAATGTTTGCGCTCACCTCCATGTCTTCCATTCATCATCCGGAAAAGGCAACGTCAAGTAATGATGACATTATCTGTTCAGGGGCGAGGTATATTTGATTAGTAGTCAAGTTTTGGTTATTCCTGCCCAAAGTTCTAGAACTATGGTCTTTCTCATCAAGGGGCTGGCCTTTTTCACGGAATCTCCTATTCCCGTGTCGATCAACAGTCCGCGTCCACGGAAATATCTTTAACATCACCCAAAAGCCACCAGCGTTACTGATCAACATGTATATACTTCCAACGAACCACTAGGCATACCGCCAAGCCCGGCAGGCAATTTCGTATATGTAGGAAAAACCTTCATTACAGACGCTCACTGATCGGTATCTGTCGGGTATCTAGGCGCGATGACGTCTAGCGGGAGGATATTTGCTTTGGACGGCAAGCTAGACACATCCTGCCAGGGCATTCCGGGTTTTGGGCTGCGGTAACTGATCAGCATTCAACTGGCGAATAAGAAGACTACGTTGAACAGAAGCAGATAACAATTGGTCCTCACATCGTAGTCGTTACTGCTATTTTGATACCGTGCCCAACCTCGGTCACTACCATAACCACACATCCCAGTAGGATCAACGACAATTCCAAATCGAAAGACTAACACAGTACCGAATAAGCAACACTTGCAAAACCAATGGCGTGTAGTTGCAATTTGCTCAGCGTAGACGTATGGGACAATGGCCCTGTTTCTCTCGCAGTCAAGACGTTCGGCATTGATGCACGTTACAGGGGACTGGCGTACCTGCATACGATAGCTATCTCCACAAGAATGGTTCATCTCGAATGAGATGGGGTTAGTGCTTTACTGGTAGCGGTTTAGCTCTACGGCCCCGATCAAGCCGATGTTGCCACGGACCTCCTATGTCGGATTCAGGAACGCCAGCCTTGCGATCAAGTTTTTCGTCTTACTTTGCGATATCACCAAGAGGGTAGTATTTTACCACCACATGACATAGGACCTAGGTGAGTATGTGTAATGCTTCTCGGGGTAACCTAGCGAGAGCATACGGCTCAGCATCGGTCACATAGCATGAACCCGGATCGACAACCCTCCCGGCACTAGAGTGCTCGTAGTAAATGAGCATTGGGATGGGCAAATGTAGCGCACAATGATCTTGTCGATCAACGGCAGGACAGTGCAGCTAGTTAGAAGCCACCGTTTCCAACATGAATGATGTAGCCATACCTATGCATTAAAAGGAGGACTAAGAGCAGTATTTGAAAAGCCTCGAGGCTAAGGACTACTTGTACCTTGTCAATTCCTACAGTTTTGGGAGCATCTACTCGACATTCAACAAACAGTAATCTCTAATTGTCGCAGAGATGATCGCTATCAAGGCACTGCTACCTCTCGCCCTTGTTGGCCTTGCGACAGCCCGGAACTGCACCAACATTATCATCGAGACCCCCATCGTCTCCCGGCAAGGAAAGTTTCGAGAGGTTCCGCTTGAGAGCAACGTGAACGTGGGAGAATTTGCAACTCGGCTCGCCAGGTTCCAGAGCAACTACAGTGCAGAGTTGCTCGAGGGATACCAGACTTTGGAAAAGACCTTCAACATATCTGCTCAGTACTGCGAGCCCGATGGCGGAAGCAGTGATACCATTCAGTTACTGACTCACGGTATTGGTTTCGACAAGACATACTGGGACTTGGAGTACGACAATTACAACTACAGCTATGTCAACGTTGCTCTAGACGCAGGATACAGCACACTCGCCATTGACCGTCTCGGCATCGGAAATTCGTCGCATGGAGACCCCTTCAACGAGTAAGCAATATCCAGTAGCATTCCACTTACAATCAACACACTAACCCGCGTCCGCCCCCAGAATCCAAGCCCAAGCTTCACTCGAAGCCCTCAACTCCCTCACGCTCCAACTCCGCCACGGCACAATCCGCGCCATCGGCCGCCCCTTCAAAAAAGTCATCCACGTCGGCCACTCCTTCGGCTCGATCCTCTCCTACTGGCTCTCCTCCAAATACCCCTCAAACACCGACGGCCTCATCCTCACCGGCTTCTCCATCTCCTCCCAATTCCTCCCTTACATCATCGCCGGCTGGAACCTGCACAGCGCCCGCCTCAACCAACCCCTCCGCTTCGGCAACGCCTCCAACACCGGGATCCGGAAACTTGCAACGCAGTACTCTCTACTCTCAAACCTCGCCTCGGGCCTCCAATCCATACTCAGATTCGCCGGCGTGAAGCTCGCCGACAACGATGTCTGGAACATCTTATCCACAACCGAACTCGCCAATTTCATAACCGGGTACAATGAGACAAAAGTGCACTCTTTGAACTACCCGTCGGGCTACATGACGCATTCTAGCCTCACAGCCCTCCAATACGCCTTCCTGCAACCCTCCAACTACGACATCAACCTCGCACTGCACGGCGAAGCAACAAAACAAGTCGTTACAGCCGGTGAGCTACTTACCATCGGTAGCGGACCTGCCTCATCTTCTTTCACAGGCCCAGTCCTCGTCATCACAGGCGAAACGGATGTGCCGTTTTGCGGCGGAAATTGCTATGGCAAGATTCCCGGCATGCAGTTTGAGAATATGGTTCAGGCGGTTGATTTGGTGTTTCCGGGGAAGAAAGGGGGGGTGATGGCGTATGTGCAGCCGGAGACGGGGCATGGACTTAACTTTCATTATAATGCTACGGGGGGTTATAGTGTTATGCAGGAGTTTCTGACGAGTAATGGGTTGGCTGCTTGATTTTTTTTTTTCAAGTTGGTCGTGGACTGCTATTCTTTTCGGCAGGCTCGTTTTCCACATCTTCTTTTTATTCTTCGAATTTGGGGGAGAGGGCGATTGAGCACGCTCGATTGTATACTATTTAGGATTCTAAGAACGAAGTAACTTTCTTTTCTCATTTCAAAGTTTTGGAGCGTGTGGAAAAAAGAGTTATCTTGCGGTGAGGTTGTTGACGGGGTAGTCTGCTTACTCATGCCCTATCGCGACTCATTACCCCGCAGGATTGAATGCACCTTCCGCTTTTTTGCTTTTGATGATTTTCTTGGCGAAGTACCATCTGTGTAGGACTGGAAGCCTGAAATCGGAGCCGGAAGGAGGGGGTGTGCGGAATCGGGGTACATGATTGCTCCTGGTTGCTGACTGCGGTAATGGAGGGTGCGATGGTTTTAAGTGATGACCATACTACTTACTCAAGCAAAAGAGTGCTGACATCTCAGCATACATCAGACAAACAGCAGTAGCAAAATCCCATGTAGCCTCGTAAATTCCATCTCACCTTCCAACCGCAAAAGTTCCTTCTGCAGCATCCTAACCCTTGCCCCCCCCCCTCTCTCCCGCAATCTCAATCTCCCACCCTGCAGCCACGCAACTCGCCTACTATCAATACCCCAAAGCAGCGCAAGCGCATAAATGACGTTATCCCCACCCTATAGCAAACTATCACAACCCATGCCCCTAATGCCCTAATCTCCATCATACTAATTCCGAAATCCTCAATTTCCAATCCATGACAAAAATCCCTCTACGCAAGCTTTTGCATTGTGCAACCATGCAATACATAACCCGTAGCCAATCAGGCGCAAGTCGCTAATGACAAAACGCTGATGAATAACCACAGCACTGCTTACAACGCTGCAGAAAAAAAGCGGGGAGAGGGGCTGTTAGTGGGTCCGCATACTAGGTACTGCTTTAGCGAGCCCTTGAGCTCATCGTGGAACCAGAAAGGGCCATGAAATTCTTTTTAGCAGACGCAGATAGCATTGTCAAATGTCAGTATTACAACATGTCGGTGCTTGATTAGCAAAGAGTGACTCAGATCCGTGTGTGTGTGCACCACGTGGCCCGCGTATGCGCCTCCATTGTCGTTGTCATGGTCGGGGATATCGGTGCCGGAAGAGGACTACACAGGTGGGGTGCCAGTGTTTTTTCGGTTGTGCCTTGTTAGATGTGACTATGCTGGGCATAGATCGAGAAGCCACAAGCCAATGGGAGGGGGCCAAGGTGGTTTGTCATGGCTTGGATATGCCATGTTGTATGCAGAATGCACGATGTGGTAGCCCGGAGACTTCGTCTTGGCGATGCCGGATGGTTGCCATTGTGGTTGCGAGTGTGAGTGGGCCAGTAGGAAGGGGAGATGGGTATGCAGTGGGCGGGGCGATAGAGGGATGCAAGATGGAAGGAAGGGGGATGGAGGATAGTACAGGGGGCATTGGAAAAGTATAAAGATGGGAGGGGAGGTGCTGGAAAGTAATCACCATCCACAGCCTTCGAGATTGAGGATAGCAGCAACTGCAGAGCAATCAACTTGACTACCGTTCAATTACTCTTTCTTCAAGATGAAGTTCTTCACCAACTTGGCTCTTGCGGCTTTGACGCTCGCCCAGACTGTTGTTAGCGATGGTATGAAGACTCGAGAGCTCAACAGATATCTTTCAAGTCAACTAACCAAGACCCAGCTGTTCCATGGGAGCGTATCGACAAGAATAACTCTGTACGTCCCTTCTTTGCCTCAACCTCCCAGGATATTTTCAACTGACTTGCTTGCAGCTGCTCCTCATTCTCGACCTGCAGGTCGGTCTGTACGGCGTCGCCCGCGACTGGGACGCTACTCTGTACAAGCAGAACATCCTCGCCCACGCCGAGATCGGCAAGCTCTTCAACCTGCCTGTCATCATGAGCACGTCCGCGGATACCGGTCCCAACGGTCCCCTTCCCAAGGAGATGCTCGAGATGTATCCCAATGCGCCTCTTATCCGCCGTCAGGGTGAGGTCAAGTAAGTTTTCACCTGGAAGAGCGTTGAGGAAAAAGAAAAAGCTCGTCTAACATGCCACCCAGCGCCTGGGACAACCCGGAATTCCAAGCTGCGATCAAGGCCACTGGCAAGAAGCAAATCATTGTTGCAGGCATTACCACCGATGTGTGCACTGCATTTCTTGCTCTTTCCCTGCGCGCCGAGGGCTACTCCGTCTTTGCCAACATCGAGGCCTCGGGTACCTACTCCGAACTTGTTCGCGACACTGCCAACTCACGCATGGAGAAGGCGGGCGTGCAGCTCGTTTCCATGTTTGCCATTGTCTGCGATCTCATGCGTGATTGGCGTGCTACTCCTGGTGCCAAGGAGGTTCTGCCTTTCTTGGACAAGTACCTCCCTGTCTACGGTATGCTGGCTAGGCACCACGCCGCTGCTGTTGAGAACGGTACTATTCAGCCTGGTGAGCTGGACACCATTACTGGATCCAACGGCACCATTCTTCTCTAAGCGAATCGTGTGAGGGGGAAAGCTGAGTGCGAGTGCGTGGTGATGGGAAGGGCGGAAATGAGGGGTTGGAGATGGGGAGAGATAGGAGGAGATGGAGGAAGACGGGTAGAAAGTAATGGAGATAAAACATATTGCATTCAAGTATATAGATCAAAATTTGACTGTTGTTTCTTACCTCTTCGACTTTGTACGCTGGAGTATTTTGTTTACTCTTACCCAGAAGCATTGAATGATGCTAGTTGCAGCTGCCAGTATGCCTGTATACTTGGCCCCGATATGCTGGTACTACAGTACCTCGCTACCGTCTTTCCATATCTTATTCTACAGGGTCGTACTGTGATTAGATACTTTGGGTCCAAGTGCGTGATTTCCAAAGCAATGCGCAAACTCAACAGTACGTCCAGATAAGATAGCGAGTATACCACCAACTTCGGATAAATGAAGGCAGCCGCCTTTGGAAACTTTGTCATTGATGTGGGACGCAGAAAATATCGATTTCCAAATGAAAGGCAGAATTAAGGCTTGCTGCATCGCCAAGACGATAGATTGGACAGGGAGGAGGCATCCGCGGCAGGATAAGAGAGCAGATTGGTAGTACCTTGGCGGAGGGAGCGACTTGGCAGACTTGCTCGCAACGACTCGCTGGGTACCTTTGCGAGGTGGATATTATACTTTTGCGACCCGCGCGCTGAACCAAACATCACGACGACGTCTGTTTCGAGGACAAGCGTGCCAAGCCCTTGGCACAAGTGAAGGCTGACAAGGTCAGCGTGGACATCGCAAGCAGGATTCGTGAGTATTGACGAGATTTCCAGGACAAAATGGTGCCACTTTGTGACGAATGCATACAGAGCTGAAACCATACATGGTTCACGGGCCGTGCTACACATATCAAGCTTTGCATGGCAGAGTCTTAGCATAGAAGATCTTGTTTCGCTATGCAAAAGGGCGAACTGTCATAGGCCGCAGCGTTTCGGGATCCGAGCAAGAAGGCATAGAATGACAAAAAAAAAGTAAGGCACGAACACGGGTTTGCAGAAAATGGATGGTAATGACTCGGGGACGGTTTGGTACCCCGTTCTTTTTGCCCCATCATACGATGGTGAGGATTATACGCGCACCGCAAGGCGAGGGCTGGAGACGTACGGCCCTGCGTGGTTATAATTTTCCATTGGCATGTGCAAAAAGGGCAGGTGACTGGACTTTTTCTTGTGTACAACTGTGAGTAGGCTAGAAGAGCGCCACGAAGGTCCAGAGCCTCGAGTAGCACAACACGTGTGTGCGGACGAAGTATTAATAGGCCTGGCTGAAGCGGTGGGCTAAGTCTGTATACGGTAAGCACGGGCCGGACCTGCGTCGTGGGCGCACCCGGTCGGTCTAGCCTGTGGGTGATGAAGGAAGGGCAGAGATGGTTTGCAAAAAGGCAGAAAAGCAATCACAGGCGTGTGCTAGGTCGGAAAAGGGTATCGCCTGCGTGTCTGTGTGGGCGAGAAACGTTTCGCCATCCGTCGAGGTGGAGGGAAGCGAAAATCCCCCTGGAACAAGCGGTGCCATATCGCGACGGAGGGGCCCGCCGCCTATCCGCACATGCACACAGGCGTGGAGAACTCTATCGAGGCCGACGAGGAAGGACGAGCGAGATGATAGGAGGGGGGGGGAGAGCGTGGGAGAGATGTTGAGAGCTAGAGAGGGCTGACAAAGTTGGCATAGCGTTGTGAGGTACCGTAGGGTGCGGGGGCTGGGTATAGTGTAGCGTGGTGGTGGTGGTGGTTGTTGGTGGCCAGCCAGGCGTGCAGTGCATATCCCACCGCCCATCATAGTAATCTCAGCCGGCCGGGCCTCACTGTCACCAGTCTGAAATCGTCCAGGCCTTGTCATAAAATAAAACCCGCACCAAGCGTCCCATACGAGACCTAGCCCGGCTGGTCGGTGGCTCCGATGCTCTGGCGCTGACTGCCTGCCTCTCGAAACGGCATCGTCCTGTGGTGTGGGCGTAGCTGATACACAAGGCGGCTGGCACGCCATTCCACTCCGCCATCCCATGGCGCTATGAGGTGAGCGGGAGTGACATGTGGAGAACAAGAGGCAAAGGCAAGAATTCCATATATCCCCAACTTGTCGGCCCACCTGTCGCATGTCTTTCTCTCTTCGCCCTCTTCGTCTCTGCCTCGACCCTTTGACATCACACTAACCTCCTATTCATTTCATCTCATCTTCCCCGCATACCACTAGCTGCTTATACGCCCGTTGGCAATTTCACTTGCCAAGCCCGCCACGTCCTTTTTTTTTTTCTTCGTGGTCCATTTCTTGTAGCTGCGTATAGTCCAGCCTTATCAGAGGGGATTCCTCGTACAGGCGGGGCTTCCGTCTCGATCCGCAGCGACGCAACCCTCCCTCCGCAGTCTAGGCCTGCCAGCACGTCGCACTCGCGTATACGTTATCGTACAAGTGCACAGCGTATGTCTCAGTGTTCAACGAACCGTTTTTTTTTTTTAATTTCTCCATCCATATGTAACTAACTCTTGCGCCTCAGCAAACCAAACATCTGCGCCTCAGTGAAACATTTATCTGCGCTTGCCTACCCTGTTCCTTCTGGATTCCTTGGTTGGAATTCACCACACCCGCCATCATGCTCTCCAACACCCTCCTGACAACCCTCCTCCTCTTCTCGGCGCAAACAACAACCACTTTCGCCCTTCCAACAAGAACCCTCTGCCAATGTAAAGTCGTGCCAAACACCCAGTCATCATCAACCTCAACCACCTCTTCACCATACGCCATCGACTCGCCCTCAGCCGCCCACTGGGCCCCCGCCTCCCCCTCAGAAGACGACTCCGCCTCACCTTCCCCCAGTCCCTTGGCCAGCAGCACAATCTGCTCATCCCTCGCCTCGCAACTCTCGCAATTCCAACACACCAACCCAGACCTCTACGCCCTGTACCTTCAACGGCCCCCTACGCGCTCCATCGATGATGCAACCCCCGAAACCCCAATCCCCACCTCAGTCCTCCTAAGCGCAACCTCCTCTTCCGCCTCTTCCTCCTCCACCAGCGACAATGGCCTAAAAATCATCTGCTACGAAGATGCCTCCGCGTCAGACTCACCAACTCCCCTCCACGACATCCAATCCTCCCCCTTGACCCTCCTCATCCTCCAACTCATCGTCGTCCTCTCCATCGTCGCCTGCATCGCAGAAGGCCTGCACTTGCTCAAAAACCTGTACGTTCCTCCNAAAAAAATCAATCCATCATTCTTTCCCCTAACAAACAAAACAGCATCTCCCCACCCCCAACACCAGAACACAACCTCCGTCTCGCAGGCGCAGAAAAACGCCTCTTGGCTATCCCCTCGACCCCCTATGACAGCGCCGCAGACGCAATGGCGAGTCCCGGTGTTGAAAAGAAACTCCGTGCTTATTATGAGATGCCTCGCTATTTTGTGGCAAAAGGCAGGAGTGGGAGGACCGAGTTTATTGCGTACGATGATGATAGTGATGATGAGATTAATCGGCCTGTTTTGTAGAACAGTGGTCGATTTTCGACTTTTTTTTTTGTAGCCAGAATAACGCCTTGAAACGGCGAGTTATATAGTAATGAAGTAATGAACATTTATACCAATGTGGGGTTGATGAATGGTCATGTGATGTAACATTTTTGTATTTTCGATGGATATGTGATGTTGGTACTGCGTACGTGCATACTACTTGCCCCTCGACCACAGCTGGCGAAGAGAGAGAAAAAAAAAAGAGTATAGAGTTAGAAGTTGTCATGGGAGTAATGTACATGGTCCCAGTTGTGGGAGAAAAGAGAAACGATGTTGAAGACAGAAAGAGGGGTATTGAAGAACGAAATGACAACGCCATCTAGTCTATACACATGTCCATCGTACAAGGTCTATCTCGCCATGTCATCGATCCCCATATCTATCTGTCCAAATTTCCCATTTTACAAGAAGCTTACATCTAAAAACAAAAGCCCGCATTTTAGAATAAAAGAGGTGGGAGGGTGGGTGGGCAGAGCACTGAAGAGTATACTTACCAACTTACCTTAACCTTACCTTCTTCATTCAACCCCCAAAAAAAAAGAAACAAGAGACGCATCCAGGGAACGGGATGGGGAAAGGGAAAGCCAGTATGGGAACAGAAGAAATCCAGTATATATATAAAGAAAATGTCGCTTGGCGGCACAGTCGCTTTGGGCATTTCTTTCCTTGCGTCTCCTTGATGTCTCTCGTAAACAGCGCTGGGTGGAACCGGGGGGGTGGAATGGAACAGGTGTGGTTGGCGCGCTTGGAAATTCTGGAAGGTCAATAAGATAGAGTGCCATTTGGGATATGTGCAAAAAAGATCCAGGTAGCTATGGGTGTTGGTGCAGTGGTAGTACTTGGTAGTGGTAGGTCCAGAGCATGGGTGGGTGGGAGTGTGAGGAGGGGAGGGTAAGGGAGTCTCGGAGTCCTGGAGTCCTAGAAAAAGGCTGTAATGTAGTACGGTTTCCTAGTTAGTAGGTCATTGTTTTTCTTCCCAGTGGGGAGGGGCTCTGCACTACGCAGGGCGCAAATGGGAGAAAGAAGAAGAAGAAAGCTACTAGTTAAAGGGGGATAAGGCAGATAAGGGAGGGTTGTATACTCTTTGGATATAGTTTGTCGCGATCGGATAGTTATGGTCGAACTTGGAAGTTTGTCGCTTTCTCTTTGGCTTTTCTTTGGGGAGGGAGGTAGGCGCAAATGGTCCTGGTATGGGATTGGGGGTTGGGGAGGAGCGCTTTCGCCAGCATTAGGTATTATTTTATCGCAGTAGGCAATTTTGTTTCGGTCTTGGGAGATTGGTTTTCTATGTCGCAAGTGGTTCTTTTTTTTGGTCGCGCGGGGCCTGTTGGAGGGTGTGGGTGTGGGTATCGTAAAGGAAGTCGTTGAAGAAGAATGGCTTTGTTTTGTTGAAGCAGTGGGCGTCCACATTTGAAGTCTTCACATCACCGGGATGCTGAACCGATAGGGGGGTATAGGTGGAAGCCGTACATTAAGAAGAAGTACTTTCGTATCGAAAATTGTTGTCGTAAGAGGTAGGAGATCAGATAGATCTTTCGGAGGAAGGATAGGTGGCGTGTAGGAGATCTAAAGCAGGAGCAAACTGTCGAGCGCCGTCGATGATGTAAACGCCGGATCCGGATAAACGCCAAGCCGTGTTGTAAAATGTGTCGTACAATGAACCGAGTGTTGATGAAGTAAAGATTTTGACAAGGACTGGCAGAGTCTAGAAAGGAAGAAGATGACTGGTGACCATGACTGCATCACATGATGGTGTGATAACCCTTCTCGTTCATGACGTCGATCCAGAAGGCATCGCGACCTTCATCACACTGACGCCATGTCTCCTTGAGAAGTTGAATCATTGTGCGAAGGGGCTTGTTGGGCAACCTCAACGCAAACTCTTGCAGACGCCGAATGACAAACTCTCGTGCAGAGACAATCTCAGTATCGTTGGCATGGACATCGAAAAAGTCGACTGATGAGACAAATCGAAGCTCAGATGCAGCAACGACAAGGATCAATGGCTGGATGCAAAAAGTTCCAGATGAAGAAGGGATTGACTCTAGAGATCTGATGATGTGCATGGCAAGTGAGTTGAGCCACAGCTTCATGTCGGTATCCTCAAACGGAGTCTCAAAGCGCGGTGTGGGGAACTGAAAGTCGACAGCCTCAGTGCCCTTGAACTTGTCAGAGCCCAGACGCTTGCGCAGGATAGACGGGAAGACACGGTAAATCTCTAGTAGGCCAGCGAGACGGTAGGCTTCAGCAATGGTGACAAAGTGTTCCTTGGGGGTACGTTCGTCGCCATAGTCAATTACTTCATCAACAGACGGGCAGTCGACAGCAAGGAGATCCTCTTCCAGCGAGGCAGCGTTTTGCAGGTTCTCTTGTCGTCGGCGAAGATCCATGGAAGACTCACGGTCCATTGAGCGTTCCTTGCGGACTAGACGGCCGACCTCTGCAAACAAAAAGTGAATCATGGGCGCGATGCCTGTCCAGGGGTGTGGGACAACCTTGCCGTTGGGGCCTCGTGCAACTGGAGCATTCTTCCTCGAGGTGACACTGGGTCGCAGTCCTGACTTGGGAGAGAAGCTCATGGCATCTTCTGTTACGAAACCCATGAGCATCTCCCAGTGGATCAAAGACTCCTCGAAGAACTGTGCCTCTCGCTCCACCTCTGCACCACGTGATCGGCTAAAGAGCTTAGGTAGGATGAGATCTCTTGCAGTGGAGAGGTACTCGAGTCCAAGAGCGTTGCTGTCGTGCCAGGAGGTAGTAAGACCGAGCAGCATGATACTCAAGAAGGTCTTGGTAGCACTAGTCTGTCCGCTCTGAGCAAGGGGAAGCTCAGCCTCTAGTGCCTCGCGCGCCTTGCGCTGGAGCTCAACTCCTGTTGCTGCCATGTTGGGAAAAGTGTTAGCCAAATGTGCCGCTGCCATGGATTGAATTGCGTAGTTGATGGATGGAGAGTCCTTGTAGATGCGGCCAATGGTAGTCCGGAAAGGATTTAGAGGAGAATCGAAAGAAGAAAATATAGCACAGACGTCCTTGAAGTAGTGTTGGACGAGAAGAGACTCGACATCGTCAGACGATGTCGGGCTGGGAGAGGGACTTGGAAGACGGTACAAATCAAGAAGCAGTGAACGTGAGAGTCTAGGGCTAGACTCTCGGTTTGTGTCGCGGTCCAACAAAGGCATCGAGGAGGATGGAATGACATCTAGTTTCTGTGGTGGTGAGTCGTGCACGCCAAAAGTAATGTCGTCTAGCGAGCCAGAATCAAAGTCAATGTTCTCAAAAGGGTCAAAGCTGAACTCTTCGTGAGGAAGATGAATGGCATCGACGAAGCCATCCAACATGACATCCTCAATCGGAAAAGGCTCGTACTCTCGAGGAGAGTCGCCATCCTCGGTAGAGGACTCTTGGTTTGATGCAGGCTCCTCATAGCTAGGTGGAGACGGGATTGCAGATGACGTTTGTATTGTGGGGGCTTGTTGTGGGGTGGTCGTAGTTGTCGTCATCTTGTTCTTGCTTACAGGGAGCACTGCAGCCAAGGCCTCAATGCCGCTGGCGACATTCTGAGGGAGCGTCGACTTGGCAGGAGGAGTTGTTGCGTTGAGGCTGGAGGTAGGGCTCGACTTGGGAGGCGCCACCCTCGAGTGGCTGGGAGGCGTAAAGACCTCGTACTTTGTCGACCATTTCAAAGTCTTCTCATATCCAGGGCAGGGCACGTTCCTCTTCTTGCATTGCAGACAGCCAGGAGCAGTCTCGTCGCATTTGAGCTATGCCTTTTGTCAGCACGTGCTCCTAATAAGGGATGGATGGATGATGATGGGGCGGTGAGACTTTACCCTCTTGAGCTTGCAGCGGCCACATCCATTCCTAGACTTTGTCTTCTTCGCCTTTAGATCTCTCGCCAATACCTTGTCTTGGGCCAAAGCGGGCATGTTGCAGGTTCAGATTGACGTAGTAAAGAGGAGAGGCCTGGGAAAGTCAAACGACAATGGGGTGAGATATCCGGTGCGAAGGAGATAGGACTTAAAATGCGGATCCGTGGGTTGGGGGACGGCCACAGACTTCTAATGCGCGTGACGGACCCATGACACACCCGGTCGTTCTTCTGCCTATCACTCGACTAGGGCCGGCTAAGATAGCTGCTGATAAAAATGTCGCGCTGGTGTGGTTGATGCAGGGCGTGTAAGCCTAGATTCCGAAATTCGGCTCTTCGTTATGCATTCTGCATCGGCGTGTGCCTTATTGGCCAGGCCTATCCGCCACGACAGTCTTCTTTGCTGTACAAACCCCTCTATGGGAGGACGCCCGGTGGGCGGAAAAGTTGGACACGAAATGTACTGCCTGTGCGCATCCTCTGCCGCTATCCTCGCCTACAAGCCAACGACGGACAGCTTTGCGAGAAAAGCATCATGGGGCAAGATGAGGCGCCGGCGATAGGAAGATGGAGAGGCTACCCCACAGCCATCTCGAGGTGGGACGGAACGAGTGGATGGCATGACTGGTTGTGGATTAGGGCTAGGCATACTCGCTCCACTTGTTGCTTCACGATAGCCTTGTTCCAAGATAAAGCCACGTCTGCCCGCATGCCTCATGACGGTGTCGGACCGCAACTCCAAGTCGGTGGGCCAGACTAACGCGGAGATATCAGTGTGTACAGCAGTGAGGTGCGTGTTGCGTCGGTATAGTTATCTTTGGAGACGAATTCGTTATCAAGGGCAACGATAAGGACCATCACCACTCAGCAAGCGTCGTCATCTCTCCAAACGAGGCGGCTCTGCCAACAACCTGCTTGGCTGGCCAACCCTGCACATATTTGTTTGGTGATGACATCTTTTCTTCCCTTTGTCCTCGATGATGTGCGGTGCTATTTCCCCCGGACCTTCTCGAAAAGTGTGCCGGCCAACCTTAATGCTGTCGGCCACCGAGACGAGGGCCAGCCCCTTCCTGTGCGGCCTCACCCGAACCGATCTGCGTCTATAAACAATAATAAAGAGTTATGGAACTTTACCCCGCAAAGAGCCACGGATGGGTGTGTGGATGCCGCGAGTATGATTTGTCTGATTTTCTGGGGTAAGAGAATCTGGGGGACGGGTACATCATCCACAAACGTACGCGATTGAGTAATGCCAAGCTCAGCAAGACACCGTCTGAACATCTTGGAGATGGGAAGGCAAAAAAGTTGAACATGTGGCTTCGGTAGAATTATGTCCGTATTGTGCAGCATGCAAATGCCCCCCTCTCCACCGTTTTGTGTTACGAATGTATGGTTCACGATGCATGCGATGCATCCCGAGCTTGGCAGACATCCGACGGAAAACTCTGAATGCGCCCGCGTGACATATTATTGATGTGCACCTCCATGGAACAGTCGGATGTTTGTTATCTGCAACTCCCGCGGAAGAAAAATTATGTAGGCACGCGGGGAGGTTGGGGGTTGGGGGGAAGGTGAAGGGAGGGTGGAGGCAGAGAGAGAGGCAGGGCGAACGCGGAATTGTCCAAACTTGGAGGCGTCTGTTGATATCTCGTGGGGCTTCTCCGTTGAGCCTTAGTGTTAGCCGGCGTGTATGTTGGTGTATCTGTGCTGAGCTGACATTACATTGTCCATGTGGCACGACTAAAAACAAACCTCTACGAACAAATCCGTCACATGACTATGGGCCACGCGCACACACACACGTTCCAACACATCAACAGATGGAAAATACAGTTTACACGTCTTTTCGTTTCTTCACCGCTCTCCATCTTACGTGCATGACGCACGACAACCGCAATACCCACTGAGCCAGAACAGTCTCGAACACTTTTTTACTTTAACACATGTTTTTTTGCATTGATGTTACTTATTTCTCCGCCCTCATTTCCCAACATCTATGCTATTCGCAGAATAGAAAAGAACACCTTGTTGACCACACCAATCAATGAGGAGCAAAAAAGGAAAAAAGAAAGGACAGATCAGAAGCTATATACATTTGCAAAGCCTCTCTCTCACCTCCCCCCACACTTTGCCAAACTGTGACAAAAATATACGAAGCCCGCCGCATCAGCAACAAGAAAAAAGTGATTTGTTTCCTTGCTCGCTTGATTCTCAATCCACAATCCACCAGAACGATCCAACCGTGATTCTAACGTTTTTCAAACCAAAAGAATTGAAGAAAAGGAAAAAAAGGAGCGACCCAGATGTATGCGGATGCATATGTGTTCGTAGAGAAGAAGAGAAGAAAGGAAGAAGAAGAAAAAATGAAAGGGTATCGACTACCATGACGACATTTCAGAGATTCGGGCTACCGCCAGCGACATCTTTTCCCTTCAATCTCCAGTCCAGCTGAGAATGGCAGAGGTCCAAAGAAGAGGGTTGGCGACAGCGGCAGCCCGATGAGGTTGCACTAGAAATTATCTAATTGCTGGGGGCCAGAAGAAGAAAATGAACAGGCCCCCGGTATGTTCGTAAAAGAGGATGGATGACATGCAATGGGATTTTGTACACCAAAGAGAAATGGAGAAAGTACTGCTCTTCCAGCACATTCAGAAGGAGAGGTGCCATCCCTACATGGCATTGCCACCGGGATATCTGGATTGGTTCGACATGCCCGGTCCTGGTCCGAGCATGGCAGGCGGCATGGGGCCGCCTCTTCCTCTGCCGCCGCCGCCTCGACCCCGACCGCGTCCTCGTGTAGCACCTGGGATCATAAAGTCTGGGTTTGCTGCATTGGCTTCCAGAATGACATCTCCCTGTCGCATAGGCCGTCGGGGACCGGGGAATGGGCCAAACTGACCTGCTGCGGCGCCCATCTCTGGCCGCCAGTTGGGGTTGATCGGGCGCTGAGAGACAGAAGTAAAGTGCGATGCTTCGCTGGCCGCAGGAGAACGTGAACCATCTGGCAAGTCGTCGTAAGAGCTGGTGCGAGGGAGGTTGGGGTCACTCAAGTTGTTTGTGGAAAGAAAGTTGGGGTTCGGCGGGGCGAATCCGCCTGGCATCAGTGATGTCGGCAGTGGTGGAGGCGCCTGCTGCTGCACAGGTTCTGCGAATCTAGGGTCTACATCTTCATAGTAGTCAGAGCTACGCTCTGGTCTGCTGACTGAGTCGACTGGAGCAAGCTGGGCATTGGCCATGATAGGCGAGTCCTGAATCGGAGAGAGTCCACGGCTGCTGTTGCTGTTGTTCATGGTGCTGAGCGTCTGATCAGATGGCACTTTTTGCTGGTTCCATCCGGCCCGAGCTGGGACAAACTGCTGCTGCTGTTGCGGGGGCGGTTGTCGTGGTTGCGCATCACTATTTGATGTTAGGACAATCATCGCCAGACACATGGTGGAAAGTACTTACGATGTCGAGTATTCGCTGGTCGGGCTCATGATTTCGGGAGAACGTCTCTGGGGTGAACCAGCCGGGAAGGGGCCACCCTGTTGAAGAGCAAGCATGCCTGCAACATCACCGTCGCTCTCTCTCAGTCCGTAGTTGTTAGCGGGTGTGCCTGTGCGGTTATCCATTTCGATAGCTTGGCCAATGGGCATTTGTGGCATTGGTCCAGGTGGTGGGCCTCGACCATACGGCGATGGCTCGCGAGGTGGCGGTCCTTGACTGTAAAAGTTGTCGTTGTTGTATCCTGGAGGAGGGGCACCACGAGCCATTGGAGGGCCATTCGGAGGTCGTCCACCACGTCCATTGCCATTCCAGCCTGGCGGTGGAGGTCCCCGCATAGCTCCTCCTCTTGGGCCATATCCGCCTCTTGGACCATAACCTCCTCCTCTTGGGCCTCCAAACTGTCCACCACGTGGCGGTCCTCCTCTTCCTCTGTATGGACCTCCCCTGCCGCGCGGGGCTCCGTTCATCATGACAAAACCATCATTGGGCATAGGTGGGAGAGGGTTACCATATTGGTCAACTGGCTGTCGGCGACCGATAGGGCCTCCGGGCGGCGAGCCCATTGCGTCTGGACCATTGCCACCGGCACTGCTGACAGTCTTGAGCGAAGGGTTACGTTGGTTCAAGGGCACCATGTCGTCCGTGGGAGACACTTTTGAGGAATCAAAATAGGCTGTACTACCGTTTGTCTTGAGGGCAGACGACATTGTGTCGTTGTCAAGAGGGGGCGGGGATTCAGCCTTGGGATATTCAGTGGTCACTGTCGCATTTGCGCGGTTCGCATAGTAAGTGTTGCCGTTCATCTCGTCGTTTTCGGCAATGCGTCGCTTTCTCGCCTTGCGGCTAACCAGCGTACGTCTCATGGCACATGTTACAATTCCACTTGCGACAATGATAACGGTGGCACCTAGTACAATCCATCCTCCCCAACCCACGTGGGGAACGAACAACAAGATGTCGACGAGAAACGCGAGCAGTGTGACGAGTAGGGTTGGGAAAGTGAATATAAGCAGGGCAAGAAGGTAGCGCGGCGAGTGGGCAGGCGAATGGAAGTGGGCAGCGACCGAGAGGGCGAAGCAAATGAGTGTCATGAGGGCCGCAACGGGGTGGACGATGAGGATCGAGGACAGGGCGTGTCGCTGTGCAGAGGGTAGCGAAAAGTCAGAGGTCCGTTCACCTGCAAACAGTTTTTCTGTATTCGAGTAGTTAGTTCGTGTTGCACACGTGCGCTTGTAGTGTAGCAGCACATACCGGTGTTGTACCCGATCATGGGCCCTTTACAGCCTGAATCGCCATTTTCGCAGTAGCCCAAGACGCCAAAATGAACGCCACGGTAGGTAGCGAGCGGGATGCTCTTGATGAGGGGCGTCGAGAGGGTGGAGAGCAACAATAGCACGAATGCGACGAAGAATAGAATGGATAAAGGGGTGGCCGGACGCAACATGATGGCGACAAAGGGCAGCGTCGAGTACTACCGCAGTGGGAATCCGGTCCGCCAGCGACCGGCTTTGGAGACTCGGCGATATAGGTTTGGGGGGGGATGTCGGAGGGGCGTGTCTGCGCGACTATAGCAAATGCGCAGACGTCGTTGTTGGAGAGAGCAGTGGAAAACGAGCCTCAGCGCGGCTGTGTCCGAGGTGAAACGAGTGACGAGTGAGGATGCACGGGGGATGCCTGCAGTGTCATTGATGCCTCGACCCGGGAATGGCACGATGCGGGACAGCGACGCAATTGACACAGACAGCCGGCGGAAGATTGACGGTCGCTGGCTGTTTCGGTTGCGGGGAAGCGTGGGCGTGGGCGTGTTGGCGTAGACACGAGGGTGGAGGATAGTGGGCGGGAGGCTGGAGGGCCAAAAGAACAAGCTGTAAGCTGCAGCGGTACAAGCGGGCGGGCAGCCAATAGCGCAAACGGCACCAGCGATGGATGCGAACGTTGGGGGCTTTGGCCGCTAGTCACCGATAAACCTGCTTGCAGCTGCTTGGAATGCGGGACGCTATCTAGCCGTCAAACCACCGCTGCGGACTCGATCGTGACGTGGTGATGGCCGAGAGTGGACGAGCGACAGGAACCAGGCACAGGCACCAGGAACAGGAAAAGCATCGTTAGCAACTCGAGCCCGATGCGCTGAGCGTGAACGCGACAGCCTCACGTTGTGTGCGCGTTAACCCCCTGGATCTTCGTTCCGTCTCACAGCGCCAACCAGTGTGCTTCCCTGTTCATAGTGCCTGTTGTTCGGCGCAATATTCACCAGCATGCGTGCCCGTGCCCGTTGCCATTTGCCATTTCCCCGACAAGTCCATCGTCTCATCTCGTCTGGCCTGCACGGCCCTCTCCAGAGTGATCGTCCAGGCACGCTCGGTGCTTCAAACACTGGGCTCTGCTGAAACGCGCAGAGCCTCCATAGCCTAGTCCTGAGGCAGAGCAGCTGGCCTCAATCCCTCTTCTGTCGTGTCTCGTCTGCTTCCGACACGCTCTCTCTCTCTACGCGCGCTTCCTGTTCATGCCAATGGCCTCTCCCCCCCCAAAGAGCGCGCAGACACAGCCCTGTCGTCCACTTATCTGCTACCGCCATGCACCCCAGTCTAGTCTCGACGGTACTAGGCCCCCGAAATATCATCTTTTCGGCGCCACCAACTCTTCTCTTGGTTCCGCGTCCCATTGGGTACATCCGTCGCAATGCCTTGTTTGCTTTTGCCCTCCTCCAAAACCACACTTCGCACACGACGCTGTCTCACAATCACAATGCTCCGCTCACAATTTATGCTCAATGTTTGAGCCGCAAGGCTCCTCAACTGTTTATTTTGTTTGATTCTCGGCCTCACTCATGGTATTCCTATGATAAGCAGATCCGCAAGATCCGCGTCAACCTCCCCACAAGGGGTCACGAACGCCTGGTTTTTTCGAGTTTCCGAGTCCTGCACCAATGCTCATGAATTCATGGGTACTTCATACGCTAACCTACTACTAAACACCCGCCCGTGTCACATTTAGTGACCAGCGAGGGCGTACGCACGGCGGCGGTCACGCTCCTCAGCGATCGAGAGCTTGACACCCTTGCCCTTTGGCAGAGAGATCCATGGCTTCTCCTTTCCAATGATACTGCTCGTTTGTTAGTACTTCAATGCTGCAACGTCACCACAAAGAAACTTACATGACGTTGGACTCACGAGTGGTGAACTCGTTGTCAACAGCGTCCTTGATGTGGACAATGTTGAAGCCTCCGTCGTGGCGCTCACGGTGGGTGATGACACCAACACGGCCCATGTTACGACCACCAGTGACCATGACGATGACGCCAGTGTCGAACTTGATGAAGTCAGAGATCTTGCCAGTGGAGAGGTCGACCTTGACGGTGTCGTTGACCTTGATGGCGGGGTCGGGGTAACGGATCCTACACATATATATTTAGCAGCAATTCGGACATAGCCAGACCCTGGTCGTATGCCTGGTGAAAGAGGTTTCCCTTCAGTCACCTAGCCCAAACTGTGGTCCAACGGCTGATAGAGCGAGAACTTACGTTCGCGCATCGTGCGTAACCAAGTAGGGAATTCCGCCCTTGCCAAGCTGAACACGCTTGACCTTGCCGAGCTTGTATTGTGCCTCCTCGTCTGTTATCCTGTGGACGGTGAAGCGGCCCTTGGTGTCGTAGATCAGACGGAAGTTCTCGCCAGTCTTCTCAATGGAGATGACGTCCATCAATCCAGTGGGGAAGGTGCTGTCAGTGCGGACCTTGCCGTCGACCTTGACCAGACGCTGCATGAGGATGGCGTTGACCTCGCGGGCGTTGAGCGCATACTTGAGACGGTTGCGGAGGAAGATGACGAGGGGAAGGGAGTCGCGGAGCTTGTGAGGACCGGGCGAGGCCTTGGGGGCGTAGGCACCTGGGAATTGTCAATTTGATGCTCGCCATGTTGCTTTGCACCGCCAGTTGCGGGCGTGCGGGAGTCGAGCGTACCGGACAGCTTGTCCAAGAGCCAGTGCGAGGGCGCGCTGAGGCGCTTCTGGTGCTTCACGGGTCCACGCGCCATTTTGACTGTTGTGTGAGGTTAGTCGTCGAGGTTGTCGGAAGTCCTGTCAGAGTACGAAATCGAGGTGGGAAGATTTGATCAAATTCCCACACTAGCGCCGTGCGCTAACCGAGCACTAGCGTCGCCGCCAAGACTAGTGTCTCGATGTGGATCACCCTCGCAAACAGATACTTGGAGCGCCTAGTAATATTTATTCGAGTTGCAAAATGCAGTGATTGAGGTTGAACCGTGCGAGAATGCTTTGCTTCCTTTAGTTTCACGGTCAGGTCTGCACAACTCTCAACGGACATCGCTGATGAGTCCGTCACAACACGTCAGGGTATCTACGTCTGGTGAATTTTGACTTTGGAATTTTGATTCAACTTCAATGCTATCAACATATTTTTTTCTCGTCCACTTTAGGCGTATCCCTTTAGTACAGCAGCCTCTGCGTTGAGGATGGATGAACCTGCTGCTCCGATAACCGCTGCGAATAGTTAGTATCATTTTTACGTCTTCAGTGTGGTATCCAACTTACTGTTGTGACTTAGTGCAACAAACTTGATATCGAAAATACCAGACTCATCCTCGCGTATTCTTCCTACACTGACAGTGTATCCTCTGTCCGTCTCCCTATCCAATCTTGGCTGCGGCCTGTCGGGCTCGTCCATGACTGCAATTGCTTTCTTAGGCGCAGAGGGGCAGCCCAGCTTTTGCGCGTCCGAGACATAGTCGCGCATTGCCTGCTTGACCTCTTCTGCGCTGGGTGGCGGACGACGCTCGAAGCGTAGCGATACGCATGCAGTGTGTCCATCCAGGACTGGAACACGATTGCATGCAGCGGAGATCTTCATGGGCTGGTCTACGAAACCAGTGACACCCTCGTTGACGCTTCCAAGGATTTTGGAGGCCTCAGTCTCGAGCTTGTCTTCTTCACCCGAGATAAAGGGTACGACGTTGTCGATGATGTCCATGCTGCTGACGCCGGGGTAGCCAGCGCCTGAGACTGCCTGCATTGTAACGACCGACACTTGGTTAATGGGACCAAATTTATCTTGCAACGCAGCAAAAGGAATCACTATTCCAATGACAGCGCAGTTTGAGTTGCACACCAGAAAACCCTTTTCTAGCTTGTGGTGCTGCCTCTGGTGTTTGATCACGTCGAGATGTGGAAGGTTTACGGTAGGAACGACGAGTGGGACGAGAGGATCTCGGCGGTAGTTCTTTGCGTTGGAGAAGACGGCAAGTTCAGCCTTGAGGAAGGCCATCTCTACGCAAAATGTAAGCTCCAGCGCAAGGCGTTTGAAGTAGCGCACCTACCGACGTCTCCAGCAACATCGCTGTCAAGTCCAGAGAAGACTAGGTCGCAGTCCTTGAACTCTTCGGGTACGCATTTCTTCACTACCAATTCTCCAATGCGCTCTGAATACGGCAGTGCTTGCTTCCACTTGACCGCATCTTTGTACTTCTTGCCAGCCGATCGCTCCGAGGCTCCGACCGCGTGTAGCTCGAGATGTGGGTGGAGTGCGAGGAGAAGGATAAAGCGTTGGCCGACAGAGCCAGTTGCGCCGAGCACGCCTTCGATTGAGTCAGTCAATCAGTCATTCCTGTTGGATGGCAAATGCCTACCGCACTTCTTCTTGGGGAATTCCTTATTAGTAGATGTAAAATGTTCAGCGTCCATGGTTGTGGTAGAATAGAATGTAGAATTATAAGATTGAGTCAATCGAGTTCCCAAAGTTTAAGTCGGGAAGTTATGACGCGCGGGGGTGGGGTGGAAAACGCGACCACCGATCGCGGAGGTCCCATGCTCGCCTTGTCAGCTATGGAAATTTAGGTCACTTTTCCCCAAATTTGCAGAGCGTAAACTTTTCATTACTAAGAACATTTTTTTAAAAAGATCAATGTATGAGATCTATGCATTCCCCCAGCATATGCAGTGCAGATGGTCAGACATCCCTCCCAATGCATAATATCGGCTTTTGAACGAAAAAGAAAAAAAGAGGCGAAGTGGCGGCATTAGCTATGCCTGAGCGTCCATGATTTTACCCGGGTTCATGAGCCAGTAAGGGTCTAATGCGCCCTTGATGCACCTCATTACGTTGATGGTATCAACACCAAGCTCTTTCTGGAGCGATGCCTTTTTTCCGAGTCCGATGCCATGCTCGCCGGTGCAAGTACCTTCCATCTCGAGCGCTCGGTCGACCATGTCATGAACACATTTTTCAACGGCAGCTCGCTCTTTGGGGTCTTTGCTGTTGTACATGATACTTTCGTGAAAGTTTCCGTCTCCGATGTGACCAAGGATACTCGCAAAAAGGCCAAGGTCGTCCATTTCCTTCTTGGAGATTTCTATAGTAGTGTTAGACAAGAATGGAAGAAAAGGTTTGAGCGAAATTGCTATTGCAGGGTCATACCTATAATGTCTGGGAGCCGGGAAATGGGGACTGCGACATCTGTTGACCAAACCTCATCACCTTCGCGACGGAGTGCCATCATGCTCCAAAGCGACTCTTTGCGAGCTGACCAAAGAGTTTTCTGCTCCTCGGCATCTGTGGCAAATTCAAAATCACCGCTCTTATTGGCTTTTGCGATAGCCTTGACCAGCTCAATGTTTTCCTGTACCTAGTATGCAGTCAGTTACGTTCTGGGTAAATGCGCGGCTGTAGGGCTGAACATACCCCTGCTTTTGTTCCCGAGAACCTGTTTGCAGCTGTTAGCTCTGGCTTCACAAGATCCAATCTATCTGGGAAACCTACTTGAAGAACATGGTCGGCAATTCCTTCCATTTTTTTGCTGTCGCACCCGCTTTGTTGATGACGCCCATTTGCACGTCATCCATGATCTCCATGGCGGCTACAGGGACCCCGGCCCGCAGCACTTTAGAGGCTGCAGCTGCAGCATCGCGTATTGTAGGAAAGGTCACAACTGCAACGCTCGTCTCTTGGGGTATGACAGCTAGCTTGAGGGTCACTTCTGTGACGATGCCAAGAGTACCTTCGGATCCAATAAAGAGGTTTGTCAAGTTGTAGCCAGCAGACGATTTTCTAGAAAACCATCAATGATGCTGTGAAGCCATTACGTGGGAATATGCATACCGGGGCCGCTGTCTGGTTTTGATGACCGTGCCGTCAGCCAGTACCACGGTCAGGTTGATAACCCAATCCTTCATGGTTCCGTATCGCACGGCGTTAGTTCCGCTGCGATGATTAGTTGCAATATCCGTGCAGCGTAGATAACCGCACCCACCTGCAGCTGGTGCCTACCATGCCTCCAATTCGGGCCTGACACGTTTGTCAATAAAATTTGGGTGGCTATGTGGTGCACAGTCAGGTGACAGGTGTATGCATACCGATGGGCCAGGGTCAACAGGAAAAAAAAGACCAGACTCTTTGATCTGATCGTTGAGGCTCATCCAGGGCACAGAAGGCTGGACGACAACGTCCATGCTATAGGTTTAGTCAGCAGTGCCCTCGCTCTAGGTGCTAGGCATTGCCGACTCACTCATCCTCGTGCAGGGCAATGATTCGATCCATAAAGGCAAAGTCGATGCTCATGCCACCAAAGGGAGCCGAGAAGTTTGCCTCCAAGCTTGATCCACCAGAGTAGGGAACTTTGCGGTATTAGTAGGAAGGGTTGGAGAAAGCATGGCGTGCGTACTCATTGGTATCCTGTACTTGAAGCAGATTTTGGCAATGGCGGAGCACTCTTCAGTTGACTTTGGGTATGCCACGGCGACCGGGAGCTGGTCAATGTTGATGGAGGACCATTCCGAGTAGCCGTGTCTGTGTAAATCCTCATCGTCGGTGCTGATTACTTCCTCTCCCAGCAATTCCCTCAGTTCGGAGATGGCCTGGACTGTTGAGCATGGATGACGTGCAAACGTATGGTCTCTAATAAACCCACCTTTTCCATCTCGTGCTTGTTTGCATACTGAGGGCCGGTGGACTTGAGCCATGGCATTTGGATGCGGTGGGGTTCGTCATTGGCGCCGTAAAAGTAGGTGGTTGTGCCGGTGACGGCAGAGAAGAGCAAGGCTCGCCCAGAGTTCCAGAAGGGTCGTTGGTTGGCGTGGGATGTGAAGGTTCGGTCAGCTCCGCTTCGTGCCCGAGTGCCTGCTCGCCTGAGCAAAGGCGAGACTGTGTGCCTGACTCGCGCTGCTGCTTGCCAAAACATGGTTAGAAAAAAGAGAGGCGAAGAGAGAAATAGGAAAGTAAGAAAAAAAAGAAGAAGAGAGAAAGAAGAAGTTGATCGAGCTGGCCAGACTACAGGTCGAGGCAGGCTTCAGTGACGGAGACTATGGGCCCATGCGCGATTTGCGAGCTAGAGGAATGGATGGCAGCACTAAGCATTTTATGGGGCTCACGGGTAGAGGACAAGGACAGCAAAAGCGGAAAGAAGATGATTCAAGGTACAGGCATAGGGCGCCATTGTTGTTTTGGGCAAGGTTTTGGGCGTCATGGGCCAACGCACGGGCAAGGCCGCAAGACCACATAGTGTGGTTGATGGAGGAGAAGAGGCATGGGGCGCGTGGGAGGCTGACTGGGTTACCGATGTGCAGCAGCAAATGAAGCCGGTTGAGCGTGATCAGCTGCAAGGGGGCTTGGAAGCCGGCGAGGCAATTGCGGGGAAGGCCAGGGCGGCAGCGGCAGACAGAGGCGGTGGTATGCTATGGGTATGCAGCGTGGCGACTGATGGTGGATGACAGTCAAGGCGTCGTCAGTCGCGTGACGAGGCGCCGGCTAGGGTCGCAAGCAAATGCAGAGGGAGCAGGGCCGAGTTTTTGCTTTTGTTTTTTCCTATTCCAGAGAGGGATATAATAGGAATTCAAGGGCCAGCTGGCAGGAGAGACGTGTGTGTGTGTGCGTGTGTGCCTGGAAGCGTGGCGGCCGCCACATGGATACACCAACATGGCATGTGTGAGGCTCAGCAGCAGCAGCAACAACCGTCGGGATGGGAAGCAAAGGCCCGGGGGGATGTGGATGGCGAGCAAGAGGGCGTGGATAGCGTGGATTGGACGGCCGCCATCCAATTACCTCAGCAGTGGGGGCCGTTTGCATCCACAGCGACATGCCACGCCGCCGTCAAGAGCCGCTCCAGTCGGCCTTTGCTTGTCGGCCATGGCCATGCATCCACGCACCAAGGGCGATTCTGACAAGACGAGACACGACAAGACAGACGTTGACGGCGCATCCAAGCAGCCGTGACGCAACACCATGACCCAACGTCCATCAGGCGTCCAGGCATTGCCAGAAAAAGCAAACAAGCATGCGGTGCAGGCGGCGGTGCAAGGCGGGGAATGCTCGCGGCCCATGTCTGGACATACACTTACATACTCCGGGCGTATAGTAGTGTACACACGACTAGCAGTATACGACTGCGACTACAGCGCACAAAGATTGGCTGGCGCGGTTGTCGGAGGAACGCGAGAGCGCCAAACAAGATCGCCTAAGTATAGGCGATCCGACGCGCTGCACACTTTGCATGGGAACCAGATCAACCCATTACTACTACTACTACTACTACTCCTCCTGCGTACATACTACATACGCACTATTAGTTGCAACCTTGGAAGCCGAGGCCAGCCATGGCAGACGGGGCCCCCACGGCCGACTTGGGCGCACAGCTCAATGCGGAACTGACGAGGATCATCAAGTGTCCGTATCCTCCCTCGCTGTCTGTAAGTCGTGTATTAGTATGCCCGTATTGCACCATCACCCACATGACTCGTCGCTTCTGCATGCTACCGTGCTGGATTGATTGATTGATTGTCTGACCAACATCTCACACACAGCCTCTGTCCCACCTACTCGCGCGTGCCGACCTACCCACCATCCGCACCTCTATCCATCACCGTTCTCCATGCGCCCTGACCGCCCTGGCCAAAATCGTCCGCGATGCCTTGCCGCTGGCGGCTTACACGCTGCGTGTCCTGCATCGTCTGTGTAAGCTTTTGACCGCTTCTTGTTACCACGCCGGCTGACTGCCTCCCCCTATGCAGGCTACGCACCCGAGTTCCGTCGCCAACTATTGATTAGCTACCCGGGCCTGCTAAACGGTCTATTGGAGAGGGCCGTCTCCTCCAAGCAAGACTTCAACGACGTGAGTAGTACACGCTTTGCCACCATCCCCTCACCCTAACCCAGCACCAGCTCGGAGAACTGTGTGTGCTACTTCTGTCGTACCCTTTGCCAGACGCAATTCCCTTGCCTGCGGCTGCGCAAAGCTTTCTGCTCCACGTCTTTGAAAAGGCTTCACAGAACCCCAATTCCGATGCCTTGAAGTCGGTATACCGCATGCTCAATGGAGCATGTGCCCAGCTCCACCGTCTCCTTCCTAGTGCTGCCAGACGACGCTTCGATACCGAGCTTTGCCGCATCTTGCAAAACAATGTATCTGGCGAGTCGGCCATGCTGCTGCTATGGCTCTGTGGCATAGTCATTATCGTCGAGCATCCAGAAGGCATCCAGTCTGCCCACGCTTCCGACACAAGTCATGAGCCTGTCTCCACCCAGACGCTAATGCAGCAATGGGTAACACCATCCGGCCAAAAACTATTTGGCTCTACCAAAGACTTGTACAAGAATATACAAATGACGTGCTTGAACATCTTGTGGCTCCTCAAAGCCCCTGTCGACGACGACGAAGTAACTGAAGGCCTGCGTATTGCCTCTAGAATCATGCAATGCATCAACATAGACATCAGAGATAGTTGGATCAAGCTTGAAAAGGGGGCACTGCTTTTTGATAAATGCAGATCAAGGATAGAAGAGTCGGCCGCTATTCCGACAATCCAGTTGGAGGCCCTGTCCTTCTTTGGTCAGCTTTCTGGCTCAAAGAAACCGCCCCAAGGTATGGTGACGCGGTATACATCGTGTGTCTTTGATGCTGTATGTGCAGCGGAGCCAGCTGGCCTTTCTGAACTGCTATCAGTATCACTTCCTAAATTCGGAGTAAGCACATTGGAAACCATTGTGAACTACTCAGCTGATTGAGACAGGCGTATATTCCAGATATCCAGGCACTGTTTTCAATTGTCATAGATACTTGTGCTGCACAACCCAGCCCCCGGCATATGTCCAATCTTGTCAATTTGGTAGATGAGCTCACCACTGCTACCCTGTCTTCTTCCGTATCACGGGGCAACGCACTCCGTGGTTTGTCGTCAAAGACAATGCAAGATAAGATCTGGCGTCTTGTGCGGCTCGACCCAAATCGTCAAGCCGTCTGCACACATATGGCATCGTTCTATCGGCAGCTCATCGCTGCTATCCTTGCTTCCCTGATCACCATCATTCTGGCTGCCGAGCCAGGAGAGCCGACATTGCCTCATACTCTTACAATGGCCCTTGTCAAGGCACAACGGGATCTGCCGCTTGTAGCGGGCACCTGCCCATATGCTTCCGAGATGCCAAAGAACACACCACTATCACTCTTCCAAGCTGCGAATACACAAAACACTGGTCAGCCTTTGGAAGACTGGAGCACACGCCTTGATTCAGAACTACAGAGCCAGGGGAAGTACCAGAGAGACGCCATCTTACGTTCAGTAGCACAAATTTGCACTGACCTTGAAACGCGCTGCAACACAGTCGAAGAACCGCTACGTAGGGAGAAGGAAAAATCAACTGAACTTGAGGAGAAAATCCGCTCCCTGAGCGATGAAGTTGAGTCATTACGAATACAAAACGAAGATTCTGTCGATCAGCTAGAAGGCTTAGAAAAGGAGCTGGAAGATCTGAGAGAAGACCAAGGCCGCCTACGGGACGAGAATGCTGCTATTATCCAAGAAAAGGAGCAAGCGCAGTCCAAGGCCAAAGAATTGGAGACACTCCTTGAAGAGTCAAGATCTAACGCGAACGAGGCGCTCAAGGCTGCTCAAGAGAGTTTCAGCGCAAAGGAGCTCGCGCTTCAATCAAGTATTCTTCAGCATGAAGAGGATAACCGTGTCCGTGATTCGCATATACAGCAGCTGAACGATACTATCAGTGAGTTAAGGCAGTCCGGAGCTCAACGGGAGAAAGACTACAGTGCACTTGCCAAGGAATATGAGAATCTCCAACGTCGCTGTCAGGATACGGAGGAAACACTTCAACATGAAAGGTCAAACGCTGCTAACCAGAACGACGGCGTTGCACGTCTTGAGACACGAGTATCGGAATATCGCCGCCTTCTAGAAGAGAAGGAAACAGAGCTGGAAGAAGCCTTGAAAAAATTGGATGCATTGCAAAGCATGCACCGGGAGCTCCAAGAGACGTCGGAAGCCAAGCTCAAAGACCTAGCAGCTCAGCATACCGACGATATCGAGGCACTCAATGAGAAAGCTGAACATATTTGTAAGACTCTCGAAGATCAACTACAAAACGCTTTGGAGGACTACCAGCAAGAAGAGCATGATCACGAAAAGTCACGCCAACAGATTGAGCAACTCCAAGAAATCATTCCACACTTAGAATCTAGAATCCAAGAGCTCGAAGAATTTTGCAAAGAGCAAGAAGATGAGCTTGAGGAGCGCAGAGCCATCCACAAGAACGTGTTGGCACATTTTGGTGTTTCATCCCAACAACCACTCGCCATTCGCTCCGCGTCTCGATCCTACAAGGACGTTGCCGCAACCACAACTACGCGCGCGCCGCGAACTCAACGGCGACGCAAGTCCGCCTTTATTGTACCCGAGGATATCACGCCAATGACAGACTCGACTACAGAAGATACTGCCGAGGCTTCTTTTGAGTCATCTTCGAAAGCCAATATCCCAGCACCCAAACGCCTGAAACCACGAACGGCTTTCAAAGTTCCCACCATGCTCACGCCGTACGCTCAGAAGCCTAACTCAATCTCTAAATCCGCCTCGGACAAAACATCACCCAGTACGCGTTCAGCGCTGCGACAAATGTCGCCGAACCGGCGGCATACAGTTGAGCCTTCAACGGTTGAGCAAATGGATAATGATACCACTGACGCGAGTGCGTTGATGGAGAAGCAAGGAGGAAGTCTCCAGGATATCGAGTATACAGACTTTGATACCGATGAAGATTTTCTCTCTGACACGCCACTTACGCCAGGATTCATGGCAGGAACAGGGAGAATTCCGAATGAAGACGAGACGAATACGAGTGAGCTGTGAGCAATGTAAGACAAAAAACAATCTGAGGGCCTATTGGACGGGACTCCACAAAAAGCAGGCCCATCTACACCGACGTCATATTACTAGACTCCAAAAAAATCATACTTCTTAATGAAATCACTATCCATGCATTACGAGGCCCCCCCTCCCCCTCCATTTCCCAAAACAAACCAAATAAAACCCACCAACACCCGCCACCATCCGCCCAACGCAACCCTCACACTCCCCCCCTTATACGAACTGTCCCACCCCCACACACCCCACCCGCGCAAACCTCCCCCACGCCTACCACCGGAATACCCAAAACGAACAACCCCCGAACCACACGCAAACACCGCAGCAAAACTAAACTACACGCGTGTTCCCAGCACCCAAAAACTAGCGGGGGTCTCACCCCGCACGACGCAGACGTTACTTGCTAAACCCGGTACACGCAATTGGTTCGTTTTGTTGGGTATTCTTGTTTCGCATGGACTCGGTGGATTTGCTTGTGTGATGGGTGTTGGAGAGTAGTAAGTATGTACGTGTGTATGGTGGGGGGTAGATTGGCTGGTTTCTGACATGAATGGCGTGTGTGGAGGGGAAGGGAGGGGGGAAAGGTAATGCAAGTTTTGGTTGGGGAGTTGGTTGGACCGATTAAGCTTAGATAAGTGAGGGGAAGAAGGCATGGATAGATAGATGGTTAGATATAACCCCAATGCGGCATACCACGACCTTCATGCAAGAACATAAGCCGTAGATATCGCGTTCTTTAATCCTAGTTCCACATTGACTTTTATCGGTTGACTGGATCGTTATTGATTGCTCCCCGCGGATTCGTGAGAGGGGAAGCGTGATGGCGCTCGATACGGACGTTCTGATTGTAGGTGCGGGGATGAGCGGGCTTGGTCTCGCTGTGCAACTCATCCGCACGTATAATCTGCGCAGCTTTGAGATTGTGGAGAAGAGCGGGGATGTGGGTGGGACGTGGAATGTGAATACGTATCCTGGGTGTGGGTGTGATGTGAGTTTCTTTCCTTCCCCCCTTCCCCCTTGCTCATCCCCTTTTCAATACTCCGACAGGGGTTTTCTGGCGAAAGAAAGAGAAGAAAGGGGAAAGGAAGTTGATGGGGTAGTTAGGTCGCTTCGCACTTTTACTCGTATAGCTTCGCGCTCAATCCGGATTGGAGCCGCAAGTACTCGCTCCAAGGTGAGATCCAGGCGTATTTCCGCGGCGTGGCAGAGCAGTATCGAGTTCTTGAGCATATCAGGTTTCACTCCAATGTAGAGAAAGCGGTGTGGAATGAGGAGGATAAGATCTGGGAAGTTGAGATTTTGGACCTAGAAACGAAAGAGAAGAGTATCCGGCGGGCGAAGATACTAGTGTCGGGCGTGGGAGCCCTGTCTGTGCCCAAGGAATGCGACATCCCAGGCGCAGAAACGTATAAAGGACATCTATTCCATTCTGCAAGGTGGGACCATGAGTTTGATTGGGGTGGAAAAGACGTTGTTGTTCTCGGTACCCTTCCCTCATCTCCTTCATCACAAATCCAAAAGCCATATCAACTAACACACCTCAAGGCAACGGCTGCTCCGCCACACAATTCGTCCCCATCCTATCCAACCCCCCAAATGCAACCCGCACCCTCATCCAATTCAGCCGCCGCGCCCAATTCCTCTCTCAGCGCGAAAACCCCGTCTACTCCTCCACCTTCAAAGCCATCATGCGCCACGTCCCCCTCGCCATGCGCCTCTACCGCCTGAAATTCTACGTCGACATGGAACGCGACTACCGCGGTTTTTCCATCGAGTCCGGCCGTGCCATCCGCCACGCTCTCGCGAGGGAAAACGAAGCGTATGTCAAGAGTGTGGCGCCCCCGCGGTACTGGGATGCGCTCATCCCGCAAACGGAAGTCGGGTGTAAGAGAAAAGTACTGGATACGGACTACCTGAAGACGCTGTGGCGGGAGAATGTCGAGCTAGTATTTGATGATGCGGTGGAAAGGATTACAGAAACGGGGGTTGTGACGAGGGAGGGGAGAGAGGTTAGGGCGGATGCGATTGTGTTGGCCACGGGGTTTGAGACGTTGCAGATGTTGGTGCCGATGGAGATTGTAGGGAGGGATGGGGTGGGGTTGAGGGAGTATGTAAGTTGATTTCTTGTTATAACCCCGAGTTTTGCTGGAGAAAGAAGTGGGTGAGTGTTAATTTGGGCAGTGGGATAAAACCTCGCGCGGTGTCGCACAAGCGTACTTTGGCACTGTTGTGCCGCACTTTCCTAACTTCTTCATACTGGTAAGTAAGAGAAATACGTGTCCGAAAACGCGTGTGAGACATATACACTGACTTCACATCTTACGAATCTGTTCAGATGGGTCCAAATACCGTCACTGGCCATCTCAGCGTCATATACAGCACCGAGTGCCAGATCAACTTCATTTTACGGCTTCTCGATCCCATTATCAAATCACTACCGTCATACCGATCACAATCATTGCTCCCCAGCTTCTTCACAGCGGCGCCAGCAACCGTCGAAGTCAAATCTGAAGCCGCGACTGCAGATTCCCAGTGGACACAAGCCGCAGCGAAGAAGCTAGTCTGGGCAACTGGATGTGTGAATTGGGCTGTTGATCGTAAGACGGGACTTAACAATAGTAAGTATCATGATTATCTCTTCACAAATCCACTTGGTTTGGAAAGGAGTGGGAAACTAACAACATGCGTAGTGATGTATCCAGACTGGCAATTCATGTTCTGGCTCCGAAGCATCTTCTGGAAGAAAACCGACTTTGTGTATCTGGACGAAAAGACAGGCCAAGAAGTTAATCCCCACGCGCGGAAGACGGTACTGCGGCTCATCACTATCGCGGCATTTGCTACCGGCACTTTTCTCAGCCGACACTGGATACGAGATTTGCTGCTTCGCAGGCCGCACGACTTCAAGCAACGGACATTGTTTCAGAGTCTGAAAGCGTAGATTAGGGTTTGGCAACACCCAGTTCCCGTTCTCTACATGGCAACACTTCCACTCCGACAAACGAGCTTGGATTTGCACATGTTGGGCTCCCACTATCAGCCTAGACATTGCATGCAGCATAGGCGACATACATAGATTAATTTAGTTCATCCTACCATAGCAGTAGTGAATGTCAAGATATCCGTAGACTTACTAGAGTAGAAACTCGGAGCTGGGATACTGCGACTCTCTACACTCCCATTCAAATATGCAGTAAACAAAAAAAAAACTAAACTAATGAAGTACAACCCCATGTACCCTAGTATCTTACATCCATGTACAATATTATCTTACCTTACACGTCCCGAAAGCATACATGTTCTATGATGTGTGGATTTACACATGTTTATTAACAACTCTTTCATCGAGTAGGCAGTTTGATGTTATCCACCGTCTTTTCGACTTTTTTTGGGGGGGATCTCTAGAGTGATTCAAATAGACGGACTCCCCAAATCGCATCTTGTTTATGAATTTCGTATCATATCAACTCCACAGATCTAATCTTCCTTGGTAGATATACTAAGTTACTCTTATCTCCATCACCGAGATATATAACCTACATCTATCCTATTTCCTCATCGCTTCCACAGGATTCTCAGGAGTTTGTAAGTTTTTCTATTCTCCATAGCGTGAAGTGCTGATTCGAGTGGTGATAGCATTCTATCTAGTCCCGAACTCGCCTCCAAAACCAGACATGTCGAGTCTGGTGAATTTGCAGTCATCGAAGGCGAAGGTTTGCGGCGCTTTTTTAAACTTCTCTATCATTCACAAAATCCATATCTTTTAACTAAATTTTACCTACGAGGAGTACAGCACATTGTCCTGAAATCATCCCTCAGCGCACCACCACGCTCAGCGCAGAGCAAACACGACAACGATGCACTGCACCACGCCACGCCCCCAAAAACGAGGCCAAAAACCTTCCGAAATCCGTTCCGGCCCCAGCGACCCCCGGATACGCCTACCTCCAAGAATCATCCAAATGCATGTCCCGCGGCCTCTTCCAGGTCTACTGCGCCGGCTGCTTAGTTAGGGTTAGAGTGAAGGCAATGAGAGGCCTAAGGATTATTCCAAGCTTGTAGTGCATTCTAAAGCAACAAGTACTTGGACTAGTTCTCAGTGTCATTTGAAGAAGGGGGAAGTGGTTATACAAGCGAACGACGTACTTGTTTACTCACGCATACAAGTATTGAATGGATCAAGGCACGCATTGACACAACAACCATGAGAGAAGGAAAATGCGTTAGATGTATATGAACAACACTCATCAAAAAAAAAAAAAAGGCTCGTGGCCTAAACGCCGTGTATGCAAAGATACCTCCCATCCATGTGCCTCTAGACGATCGGAATGACAATACATGGAACACAGTGAAATAAAAGAGTCTCACAAGACCCCTTCCTGTACCCTACTATCTCTTCTCCACGAGCAGCAAATGCATGGCCATGTAGGCCAGCAGGACGAATACACCACCAAACACACCCAATCCGATACAGTCGGTCCACAGCGCTTGCGTGTTGAAACCAAACGAGCTGAGGATAGCTGAACCAGGGACTTCAATGTCAAGACCATACTTGTGGTCGATAAGAGACAGGTATTTGACTTCGTTGACAATGAGACCCTCAAAGGCGTAATGGAAGATTGACAACTGCAAGGTGTTAGTACACATAACCTGAAATAAACCAGCGAATGAATGAGACTTACAGATTGCAACCATTTGGCTACACCAGGAATACTATCCTTGTTCAAGAAGAAGCCAGAGAACAAGAGACTGAAGAGCATGACAAGCACGCCGATCAAGTTCGCGACTCCAGAGTTGCGGAACACGATACCGATGAAGAGGAAAATGGCCGCAGCAGCGAGGTTGAAGAGAACAAGGAAGAGCGTAAACTTGAGGAAGTTGGGCCAGGCGGGAATGAGGCCCGTCATTGGGTAAACGATTATGCCGAGGATAATGGGTGGCAACAGACGAAGTGGGATGATGTCGAAGATGACCTTGGAAGCAAAGTATGCTGGCGGGGAGTAGTAGCCCTTGGCACGCTCACGGGTAAAGAGTAGCCTCTCAGGTGCAAAGACGGTGAGAATGGTCAAGCTGCTGAAACCGAAGAGAGAAAGAACGAACAAGAACAGACCGAGACGGTTCTGGAATCCCTTGATGTCGTCTGTGAGTCCATAGAAGAGGAATCCGAGGAATACGGCCAGGACAATGGCGATGGCGTAGTGGGTAAGCATGAGCATTGGGTTGCGGTAGAGATTGCGCCATGTGCGTCGAGACAGGATTCTGAACTGGCCAAGAAAGCCTACCTTCTTGAACCCCTTGAGCTTGCCTGCTGCAACAAATCCATTGACCTCTTGGTTTCCATTCGTACCGTTGGCTTGATTAGCGCTTGCGACTGAAGTAGCAATGTCTTCGCGAATTCTGGCGGCGACCTCGGAGGAGGAGTAAGCGTTGATAAGCAGATCCAAGTTGGTTCCAGTTGCGCCGTTAGCAGGAGGTGGGAGCTCATCTGGATCTTCGAGAATCTGAGGAGGTACACCACCCTGTTGACGAGTAAGTTTCAACCATTGAGCTTTGATAGCGCCTCGACGATCATAGGGCTCTTCGTCCGTCTTGGGTGACATGGTGCCATCGTTGGCGGTAGTAGTAGAAGTCTTCTTGCGTGTGAACAGCTCGCGTTCCTGCTGCTGCTTGATAGATGTCCTGCGCTTGCCCTTGGGTCGCATCATACTAGAGTTGCTAGGACTTCCAGCAAGTTCTCGCTCAAGCTCAGAGGTATTGATGCTAGGAATAGACTTGACGGCGATTGCACTGCTTGCGCTGGTGGTGAGTCCATCGCGGTTGGGATCACGGTTGAAGAGAGAGCTGTCCTCGTCGATGGGCTGACGTGCTGTACTTGCGTGCATGGTGAGATCGACAATGTAATCAGCGATATTGAAACCAGGTGGGCAAGCGTAGCCAAGCTCGTCAAAGTAGGACTGGCAGTTCTCAAAAGGTCCAGAGTAGACAGTGCGGCCCTTTGCAAGCAGAATCAGCTGATCGAAAAGGGCGACAATGTTGGAGCGCGGCTGGTGAATGGTGAACACCACTGTTCGGTTGTAGTTCTTGACCAGATTAACAAGACACTCGACAACGTTGAAAGCGTTGAAGGCATCCAGACCACTGGTTGGTTCATCAAGGAAAAGGATGCTGGGTGAAGTGACAAGCTCACAGGCAATACCGACACGACGCTTTTCTCCGCCAGAAATGCCACGACCACTTTCTTCTGAGCCTATCTTCTGATGACGAATGTGGTAGATACCAAGTTGGCGTTCTACATCTTCAACCCTCTGCTGTTTTGAAATAAGGCTCATTTCCTTTGGCAGGCGCAGTAAAGCCGAGTCAAGAATAGTCTCGTGGACAGTCAGGGTAGGCAGCAGGGTATCCTCTTGGTCGACAAAGCCGATAACGCTTCGGAACTCGTCATCACGAACCTTTTCTCCGTTGATGTAAAAGTCGCCGCTGTCGACACCTATTTTACTCTTACGGGCGAGGATATCCAAGAAAGTGGTCTTTCCAGCACCGGAAGCGCCCATGATGGCGAGAAGTTCTCCAGGATGGACCGCACCAGAAATTCCAGAGAGAATTTGCCTGCCATTGAGATTGTATGCCACGTTTTCGAAGAGGAAAGAGGCTGGCTTGTGGTCGGCTAGCAGTTTCGCATCCTCATCCTCCTCATCGTCTGATAGGTGGATGGGGCCATAACGCTGCGCTTCGGCACGGTGGGTGAGGTACCAGATAACCAGAATAGCTGCGACTATGAAGAGTGCACAACCAGCAATAACGCCCGCAATGAGAGGCGTATTGATCTTCTTGATAGGCCTTTCGTAACCGGGTACTTCAGTCTGATACAGACACTCACCAGTGTCGCATTGTAGGAAGATGCTTTCGTCGCCAAAGATGCTCGAGATGAGGTCATTCATGGCGGGCTCGGAAAAGACGCTACCACTCTCTTTCTTGTTAACGGCTGAGATGCCCCTAAACTCGGCGGGACCCTTGATCGACTCCCTCAAGAAGTCGCCAATGTCCACAGAGCCATCTTCTCCGCAGAGCATCCTGTCGGGGATACACTCGCACTTGATGTTCTCGCATCGGTACTTGGTGATGTTACGATCGGCTTCGGCGGTGAAGTGGGAGGCGCACGTGTCGAGGGCGCAGTAGAAGGATTCCCTCTGGTCAACCCAGACTGCAAAGGTCAGCAAGATGACGAGAGTGTGAGTAGAGATGTAGGCAAGACTTACACTGGAAGTTACACTCTTCGGCCTCGGCGTTGCAAGAAAAGGTGGCCTGAGGCTTCTTCTCCTTCAAAGTGTCGAGGATCTTTCTGTTGGTAATGTCACAGATCTGGAAGTTTTCCTTGACCAATTGGCCGTCCTTGTAGCAGACTCCGCCCTCGCCATCGGGCATCATGGCGTTACAAGCATCGTTGGTCTGGCAGACGTTGCAGTTGATGCCAGACCAGCCTTCTGAGCATTCGCACTCCTTTGCGCCTCCTCTGGGCGAACGGTCCTTGCCATCAGGTAGGGCACCACAGAGGGGCTCTGAACAGTCCTCGCCGCCGAATCCAGGACCGCAGTTGCATCGTCCGTTGGCCTTGCTACAGTCGGCAAACTGCTTGCACTTGAAGTCCTCGAGGTTGCAGTTGAAGCATGGGGGGCAACCATCAGGCCTATCGCCATAGATGGAGAAGAGCGACTGGGGCGACTCGGCGAGGGAGTAGTTGGCAAATGTCTTGTGAGCGGTAGATGAGGATGTCATGCCCAGCACAACAGCTGCAGCGGCGGCGAGCGACGTCGCCCAGCTTCGTTGGCGCATCGTGTGTGTTTGTGTGTATGCGGCACAGAGCCAGCGATAGCAGGCAGCTGCGATCGGACCGACGCGTCGCCGTGATAGATGCGCGACAGCAGCAATAACAACTGGCTGTCGAAGATGGAAATGCAGCGCCTGTCAAAGGAGCGGCGAGGGAGCTGGACAAGCTCGTGTGATAACGACGAGGGACAAGACACGGCCACGGAGCTAGGACGGTGATGGTGACCAACACAAGGCGGGTTGCTATCATGGCGATTGCGCCATGATGATTCGCCGACGAGGCTGGGCCTGATCCAGCCAAGCATGGTAACGGACCGCACGACCGAGGCACACGCCGCCCCCAGTCCCTGGCGCCCGCGTCATCGACTTGTTGCTGCCAACATGCCAAAGACGACTTCGGTGCCTGTGCGGGACTATTACCTCCTGCTGTTCCATGCTACCGTGTTTGGACTATTCATGTCCGTCTGCCAGGGCAAGCCCATCATCCTAGTCTAGTCGCCGTTGGAGCGAGCCATGTGGCAAGAAAATGTCCGTTCGTCACGCCCTGCGAACTACATAGCAGACCCGCTCGAATGGAACCATGCGGAGAACTATTTGAGCGCCTTGTGCCAAACATCAGAGTAGACTCCTGGAGCATCATTACCAAATATTCTTTCTGTCCACAGTCAACAATCTCATTGCATCCAGCACAACATGGTCAAAATCGACAAGTTCGCAGTCGAGTCCGTAAGTCGTTCCCCGCATTTCTGCCATCTGATGCGGGGCGAAGCTGACCACTAAAAGTGGATGGACGCATATGAGACAAAATGCAAGTACAACATTGCCGAGACATGCTGTGCGTCAATCTCCGTCGACCAGCTACGCGACCTGTCAGAAGATAAGGACAGGCAAGTCTTCGATACTTCGCGCGTCCTCAACTACGGTGCAATCAGAGGAAGCGAAGACCTGCGGAACAACCTTGCCCGACTCTACTCTGTCAAAGTTGCAACACCGCTACCAGCTGAAAACATCCTCACCACCGCTGGTGCCATCCAGGCAAACTACCTGACTGCATACACTCTTGTAGGGCCTGGCGACCATGTCATCTGTCACTACCCTACCTACCAATCTCTCTACGATGTGCCCAAGCAACTAGGTGCCGAAGTCGACCTCTGGAAAGCCAAGCCAGAAAACAACTGGGTACCATCAATCGAAGATCTCAAAGCCCTCATCAAGCCAAACACCAAGCTCATCATCATCAACAACCCCAACAACCCTACCGGCGCAGTTCTCGGCAAGACCTTTCTCCAAGATGTAGTCGCCATTGCCTCTGAAAAAAACATCACCATCATGGGCGACGAAGTCTACCGTCCCCTCTTCCACTCCATCGGGCCCCTAGATAAAGAATTCCCGCCCTCCCTCCTCTCCATGGGCTACAGCAACGTCGTCGTCACGGGCTCCATGTCCAAAGCCTACTCGCTCGCCGGCATCCGCGTCGGATGGATCGCATCACGCAGCTCAGACCTGATTGAAAAGATTGCAGACGCACGCCACTACACCACAATCTCCGTGTCCTACTTTGACGAGCAAGTCGCAGCCTATGCTTTGCATTCGTCAACTATACACGGTCTGCTTGCGCGCAATATTCAGCTTGCAAAGACGAATCTGGAGCTGTTGGAGAAGTTTGTGATCAAGAATGAGGACGAGTGTGAGTGGGTTAAGCCCGTGGCTGGTACGACGGCGTTCATCAAGTTTCACCGTGAGGGTAAGCCGGTCGACTCTGTGGATTTTTGCAAGAAGCTGCTGGAGGCTACGGGGGTCATGTTTGTACCTGGTAGCACGTGCTTTGGCGAGGAATTCAAGGGGTATGTGAGGATTGGGTTTGTCAATCAGACGGATGTTGTGAAGGAGGGGTTGGACGCTGCGACAAAGTTTATACGCAAGAACTTTGACGAGATAGAGCTGGCTGCGTGATTGTGTGGTCCCCTGTGACACTGGAATAAAAAATACAGTCAAAACTCGTGGAATATGGATACGCTCGTCTCCGTAGTGATTGGTGCTAGCATTCTGCCTTGTTTTCGTAGCTAACCGCCTCAGCCACACTAGCCATACCGTGCTAAGCCACACCCAACCGGCATCCCTCCGCAGTCCTTCGGCACGCCTGACAAGGCAACCCTACTGCGTCTCCTTGCTCCAGCCTCTCAGCCACCCCCAAGCACCAACGCATCATTTAACCTACCCCATAGACCAAAAAAACAATAAAGTATCCCCTAAGCCCTCCTCACTTCCACCTCACCCACTCACACCATAACACTTACCTATCCCTAAACCAAACCAACCCACAAAACCTGTCATGTCCTCACCCGACTCCCCTAAAAAGGACGCCTTAACCTCCGTCCAAAGCATCGCCTCCACCAACCCAGACACCACCACCTCCTCCTCCACCTCGGAATCCCCAACCCCATCTTCCTCCTGGCGCTCAAAACTGCACCTGCACCTGCACCGCACCACACCACCCAGCGAGCCCGGAAAAGAGAAGTGGCGGGATGCGACATTGAGTGAGAAGGAGCGCTGGAAGGAGTGGAACAAGGCAAAGGATCGAGAGCAGATGAGAGGGTGAGTTTTTTTTCCTCTTCCTTGGGGGGGATGAATGGCTGACAGCGAGATAAATTAGATCGACGATAGGGGCTTTTACCGAGTTTTACAAGGGAAAGGGTAAGACGGGGTATTGGCTTGATATCAGTGAATGATTCTTTTTTTATTATCCTTGGAGGAAGAGAAGGAATGGAGGATGGAAGAGGTTAAGAGGATGATACCCCATTTTGAGCGTATTTGATATTTTTACATTGCGTCTTGGTTATACATTTCATACATGTACAAAGGTCCATAATCGTACAGTAGTAGCCGTTTCTATTCTTCGGCAATAAGTCTATCGACAGCTGGCAAAACAGTTAGTAGTCGGTCTTGTAAAAGGGGGGTTTTGGACAGGGAGATTCAATTTACCTTTACCGTCTTCCATCAAGTACCCCGAACAATCAATCTTCCAGGCTTCGCCTTGCACCTTGACTTTTGCAATACCGAAGCGCAGGACTGCGAATTTAAATCGCAAGAAGAAGTTTGTCCATTTCTGGTACACCCAGCGGGCGGATCCTTCCCAGACTCTTACTGCGACGTTCAAGTGACCAAGATCATCCCACAGTTTCTGCTTTCGAAACCTTTCCGCCTCAAGCAGCTCTCGCACCATGGGCTCCGTCTTTTCGCTGATAGTCGCTTCTCCCAGTTGCGAGTATATAACGCGCTCCTTGGACCACGGGGCTGCTCTGACCGTCATGCGCAATTGTATGGGTCCGCCCTGCAAACTAGGTATGACTTCCAGTATCTTCATGCGGTTTGTAGGCGCGGTGCAGATATAACATCCAATGGCGATAAAGGTCGCTCCGACAACGACATAGGTGGGCCGTACGAAGAACGGCACATCTCTATCCTTGATATCATTGTTGAATTTCATGGAGAAAGCGCCGACGCCAATCCACAGGGCGCCTATGCCGTACACTTTGACATAGTACCATTTGTCGCGCGGGGCCTGGTATATCAAGACGGGCTGGCGGGTCTGAGCCACTTGTCGCAGGACAGGGTCATTGCTGACAAAACTCGACTTGAGATTGCTTTTGTAGTTGTACTGGTAACGGCGGAGAGCGGACGAGGCGAAGAAGCGGGTGCTGCGCTGAGCCGATGTGGGTTGGAAGAAGGACTCTGGCGTGCCGAAGAGGGCGGCGCGGAGTGATGAGGGGAGGCGGAACGTGTTGGTGCGGAGGAAGGCATCGAAGCCCCGGGGAAAGGCAGGCATTGCAGGGGATGGGCGAGATTTCACACTATTATACCATTGAGCGCATCGTATGGAAATTGACTGCGGCGACTGCAAGCTCGTCTGTTGTCGTATGAGCGGCTTTGCAACCGTGGGATTCTGGTGTTCCGATGGTCTGTAGAAAATGTAACCCAGCAAAAACGGGCGGTCCAAGCGCGCCCGCTCGACACCTCCGAAGCTCATCCCGCGCTCAACATTTCTCATCAGCGACGTCCGACCGCCTGCCAACTCTCCACCCACACAATCGGCCAATTGACTTCCCATGGCTTCGCTCGCCGCAGCATGTAGGGTTTCGGCACGCGCTGCCTCACAGCAGTTGCGCAGCCATGGTGCTCGGAGAGGTAAGAAAGAATCCTTACACCACGGGGAATATAGAATGCTCACGGGAATGGGATACAGGTCTTCATTCGAGCCCGGCTTCACTCGCCGCACAAAACTTCAACATGCCTGCCCTTTCCCCGACAATGACCGAGGGCAATATTGCGACCTGGAAGATCAAGGAGGGCGATTCATTCTCCGCCGGCGATGTCCTGCTCGAGATTGAGACCGATAAGGCGCAGATGGACGTCGAGGCTCAGGACGATGGTATCCTGGCAAAGATCACCGTATGTGCATGGAAAAGGCTGGGGTGACTAGTCGGAAAATTAACAGCGGATGCAGGTCGGAGATGGATCAAAGGCAGTCAAGGTTGGCACACGGATAGCCGTCACTGCGGAGCCCGGAGACGACTTGAGTTCGCTCGAGATGCCCGCCGAAGACAGCCCCGCACCAAAGAAGGAGGCCGAGGCGCCCAAGGAACAACCCAAGCAATCTGCGCCAGTACCCAAGGAGGAGCGGACATCTGCACCACCCGCAAAGTCGGACGCTTCAAGCAAGGCCTCAAGTGCCAAGGCTACAAAGCAGACCTACCCACTATACCCTTCTGTACAGCATCTTTTGGAAGTAAACGGTCTGCCCAAGGAGGAAGCCGACAAGATTCCTGCTACTGGACCCAACGGCAGGCTACTCAAGGGAGATGTACTGGCATACATTGGCAAGATTGAAAAGTCCTACCCATCAGAACTCGCCGGTCGCTTCTCCAAGCTTTCCCACCTTGACCTGAGCAACATCAAGCCCATGGCCAAGAAGGAGGCACCAAAGAAGCCTGCCGCCGAAGCACCCAAGGTTGCCGAGGACTTGCCCGTTGAACTGGCCATGCCCATCTCTCTGAAGGCCGTCATGGAGTGCCAAAAGCGCGTCAAGGACTCAATAGGCGTCTTCCTCCCACTATCCACCTTTGTCGCTCGCGCAGCCGAGCTCGCAAACGAGGACCTCCCCAAGTCCAAGACGGCCAAGCCATCAGCAGACGAGCTCTTCAACGCTGTCCTTGGTCTCGACAAGGTCTCCGCAAAGTACTCCCAGGGTAACTTCTTCCCCCAAATAACCGCACTTCCCACCACCAATCTCTCTGCTCAGCCACCTGCGCCAAAGAAGTCCGACATTTTGGATATTTTGGCCGGCAAGAAGCCCAGCCCGCCTAAGCGATCTACCTTCAGCGGAGCACCAAGCGTCGCAGGCCCCCTCAACGTCTTCAGCATCAGCGTACCAAAGGGCGACGAGCAGCGCGGCCAAGTCTTCCTCGAGCGCGTCAAAGCTGTACTTGAAGTTGAACCCGGTCGATTGGTTGTGTAAGAAGAATCATGTCTATCGCTCTGTTTTTTTTTCTTGCCACCACCACCGCCCACTTTATGTAGCGTCTGTATAGTAATGCATCTCCACTGGTTGGGCCAGAAGGTGTTTGTACTTGAGTATCTACCATGCCTTGCTCTTTTCTTCGTCTTCTTTCTCAAAATAGATCATGATAACAGTATCACCATGCACGTTTACAAGCCCAAATGCACAATTCAAACGTGATAACCTTACTTAATTCACCTCTGTCGCTTCCCCCTCCTTTTTTTTTTCCAAGCCACAGGTGTCGTACACACCCCCCCATGCACGCGCAGATCGCGTGTTCGTGGAAAATCCCGCATTTTCTACACTACCGTGTAAATACCGCATGCCAGTAGCTCGAAACGGATGCAACGTTTGCAGCATGTGTGGCTATGTTCAAGTCAGTGCCCCTGGTTTTTTTCTTCTTCTTCTTCTGCGGTATTTCTCCTTCTTCTTTCTTTTCTCTTTGTTTTTCGTTGTTTTTTTTTCGTGTTGCTCTTGTTGTGATGGGGTATGTAAGGTGTTGCGCGTGGAGTGTGTGCGTGGTTTCGACTAAAACATCAAGGCAAGCAGGTTTTTTTTTCACAGGATAAAGAACGCGGAATTTCACGGATGTTTACAGAAAGAGGTAGGTTTGGTGAGAAATATCGATTGATTCGGTTGAAATTTCTTTGATCACTATAACCCACCTTTTTTGTTGTTTCCTATACGTTTCTACGTCCCTCCTTTTGTTTTGCAATTTGGTACCAACCTCCACCACGCCATCATGGTTGAGCATAATGGCCAAAAAAAAAAGTTGTTGAAAACTTTCAAGTAACGGGAAACATATCGTTGATGTTTCCTGCCACCATCCCCCTTCTTCTTGCTCACCTTGATCATTTCAAGACTATTTAAACCTTCTCACCACCAGCACCGGTCGAGTCTTTACTGTAGTATCGACCAAAGACACGGTCCTCAATCGCCAGATTCTTATCAACCTTTCCGGTTCCTCTCCGGGCTACCTGGCGGCGGAAGTAAACACGCTTGCACCACTTCCACAACTCGATGCCCGCAAAGAAGATGCCCGTCTCAACGAACACAATACCCCACTCCCAAGAGATGGGCGCATGCTTGAAAACGACCGTGTTGAGAGTTGGGATGTAGATGAGCGGGAAAAGAAGGACAAAGCCAACGATGATAGCCCAGAACAAGAACTGGTTCCTCCATACATCCAGCATCCACTGGGTGAAGTAGCGCTTGCTGCCAGGTTGCATACGGAAGAAGGACCTGCGCATATCAATCATCTCCCACGCAAGGAAGAGAGCAAACCACGTCAGACAGGCGAATGTGCAAGCACGAGCACGGAACACAAGTTCGCACTGCTCAGAATACGTCTCATTGCAGCCATCGCCGAGCTCGCCGTCACCGAATCCAAACACGACGAGGACGAAACTGGCGAGACAGAGGAGAGTAATCCACAGCCCGTAAACCACCATATCAACCAGGAATTCCATGGTGAAAATTCCCGTCTTGAGCGACTGAGGCGGCCGCTGCAGGATATCCGGTACCGCGCGTTCGAATCCCAGCCCCATATCCGGCAAGCCAGACGTAGCCATGATGATCCAGACAACCTGTACGGGAGCGAGCGGAAATACCGATAGCCCAGTTCGATCTTTGAAAGCAAGACCCACAAGAAGCGTACCAGCCTGCGCAACATTCTCTGCTAGGACATGCAGTACAAACTTCTGAATGTTGTCAAAGATGCGCCGACCTTCTTCAATCGCAGCGAGGATAGAGGCAAAGTTATCATCGGTAAGAACGATATCGGATGCTTCCTTTGCAACATCTGAGCCTGCTTGACCCATAGCAATCCCCACGTCAGCGCGCTTGAGCGAAGGAGAATCATTGACACCATCACCAGTCATTGCGCAGAAGCGGCCGCGGCGGTGCAGGGCCTCAATCATACGGACTTTGGTGCTGGGAGCACACCGGGCGACGACGAGCGGCAACACAGACAACTTGTCGACCTCATCATCGCTCAATTTGTCGAACTCCGCGGCAGTCATGACAAGCGTATTCGCAATATCGCTTCTGATTCTCCTGTATCGATCGGCAGATGGCAGAATACCAACTTCGATAGCGATAGCCTTTGCAGTTTCCGGGTGATCACCAGTCAACATGTGGACCTCAATACCCGCCTCGTGGCACTGGCGTACAGCGACTGCGGATTCCGGGCGAGGGGGGTCGTAAAGACCGATGAGGCCGCGGAAAACGAGTTCAGATTCGACAGTGGAACGCTCGACTTCTGCGCCTTTTGCTACCTCGTGAGGATACCGCTTGCTGGCGAGGGCGAGTACGCGCAGACCGAGACTAGCGAGAGCCTCCATATGAGAGAGAATCTCCTGACGGAACTCTTCAGTAACGGGCTGGGAGTCTTCCTTGCCATCGGCCAGGTAGGTAGTGCAGCTCTGGATGACGCGTTCGACGGCGCCCTTGGTGAAGGAGTAATTGCCGCTGGAATGCTTCATGATAACCGACATGCGCTTGACGTCCGAGTCGAAAGGAAGCTCGACCAGATCTTCCCACTGAGGAGAGTCGCCCTTGGTTAGGCCGAGACGATTCATGCCGAAACGAGAGGCGAAGACCTGAATGGCGATTTCGGTTGGATCGCCATGAGCCTCCCAGGTTCCATCATTTTGTTGCTTCACGGCAGCCAAGTTGGCCAGCGACGCTACCTTGAGGAACTCGCCGAACCCAGAATGGTTGTGGCTCTCGAGCTTGTCGACAGATACGAGCTCACCGCATTCATCGCCGCCAGCCTTGAGATTCATCTTGGCAGGGGCCGCTACACCGAAACGAACGTTGCCAGCAGTAGGATCTTGAGGGGCAGTCGAGTCCTCGATGGTGTACGTTCCAACGCCTGGAATCCACGCACCACGAGCAATCATCTTACCCTGAGTCAGCGTTCCAGTCTTGTCAGAGCAAATGTCAGTGACGCCACCAAGAGCTTCTAGTGACTTGAGGTTCCGGACAATGACATGGCGCTGGACCATGGACTTTGTGCCAGCAGCCATTGTGATGGTGAGTACTACTACTAGACTGGCTGGAATCATAGACAACCCAGTTGCGACAGCGTAAATGATGACTTCCTGACGGTCGCTAAACTTGTTGGCTGCTAGGACAATAATGGCACAAATGACGGCAATGAAGAAGAGCAAGACAGCGAGCTTGGACAGCTTCTTCTGGAGAGGAGTCCCAACATTGAGTCCCAGGAAACGTCCAATAGCGTCGGTCGTAGTGAGCGTGTATGCCTCGAGATAGCGATGGGGCTTTGCTTTTCCATTCTCCTTGCGCTTGACGGGCCGAACCTTGGATTGCGTTTCGCGCAGCTGAGCAGCAATGGCGCCAATCTCCGTATATGCGCCAGTGGCGAAGACGATGCCCTTGGAGCGACCCTTTGTAACGCTAGATGAGCTATAGGCGACGTTGAGGCGATCACCAGGCCCAGTAGCCTCGTCGAAAACGGCTTCTTCTTGCTTGCGTACAGGAAGGGACTCTCCAGTCAACAAGGCCTCATCGGTTTCGAAATTGACCGCGTCAAAGACCCTCATGTCGGCTGGAATCGTATCACCAACCTTGACTTCGATGATATCGCCGGGAACGACTTCAGCCGAGGGGACCGTAATCTGCTGGCCGTTACGAATGAGACGTGCAGTGGGCGAGCTGAGAGAGCGAAGCGAGTCCATTGTCTTTTCGGCAGACCACTCTTGAAAGAAGCCAACGACGATGTTGAGTCCGATGACGAAGGCTACGACACCACCTTCGATCCACGACTTGATACCGAAACTAACAGCCATGGCCATGATCAGGACCAAAGTCATGGCGTTGGCGACTTGGGCGACGAGAATTTTGATGGGAGAGACGCTCTCGGCTTCTCCCAGTTCGTTGGTTCCGTACTCATCGACACGGCGTTTGGCTTCGTTGTCATCCAGACCAGACCATTCCTCCGTCTTGAGCTCGTTGACGACTTCTTGGATAGTGAGACTATGGGCTGGTTTGGACATGGGCTTGTTCGCCTGGCCACTGACATGCCCCTCGAGAGGGGCAGCTTTCTTCCCCATGTTGCAAGTCCGAACGATTGAGTATTGTTTTTTTGGGGGTTTCCTTTTTTTTCGAGAGAAGGTTGAACAGTTAATGAAATAGGGTAATTGCTTTGATACGGGTCTCGAGACCAGTCAGATTTGGAGAATGCTCAGTATCAACGGTCTAGTTTTCTGCGAATTCTTGCCCCGCGGACTATGGCCGCGTGGACAAACTTGGTAGATGGGGTGTTGACTGTGGTATACATAGAGAACTTCAGCACGGGGCGGGGGTGCAGACTCCTCCTAGATCAATGCCGTGATTGGCAAATTGGGGTGGTAGAAGATGAGTTGGGGTAGTAAGAGAGCTTGGGAAAGAGTTGGTGTGTTGGAGAAGAGCTGAGGCAGACTTTGAGAGAGCAGGAAGGTAGGGAGAAAATTCGGGGAGCAGAGGAGAAGAAAAAAGATAACAAGTTTACCAGGTGGCTACAACATATATGCGGAGCAGTGGGGAGATCGGTGTACGACGTCGTGCCAAGCATGCTCGGTTCACGCCAAGGTCGATTCCAATTCAGAGGGCGGCGGATGCCAAGGCGAAAACTTCTCTCGATGCTTAGCTGTGTGGATAGCCATTGGATGCCTGTTGCGACAGCAGGTGCACGATCGTAGAACGGATACACGGCATTTTGGCACTTGGCCAGCTGGTCCACCTGCCTCTTCGATATCTCTGGTGCGGACCTTTCCGGGTTGATTGTGGTTCAGCGAAGGATGAGCGCTTCGCATGATTGAGCTTCTGTGTAGGCGTCAAAAAGCCGTTTGGGAATGGATGTAGGCAGTCTGGGTTGAGGCTCAGTGGCGGCTTTTCACGGGCGAAGAATGTGGTTACGGACAAGTCCGAGGAGGTTAGTCGCTAGTGTCAACCCAAGGAAAGAAAGAGCCAAGCATGTTGCACCGAAGCTGGTTCATGACATAGCTAGTCTCTGTTCTTCGCCTTACGTACCAGCTGCCCTCAAGCGAGCCGTTACACCTGTTCTCCTTGGCATGGCCCTGTTTGCCCAGCTGAAATCCATCGAGTTCGCGATGAGATTGGATATGACACCGCTCTCAATGTTAGAGCGAAAGGCTCTACCTCTACTACTTAGGCAATCTGGCTCAACCCATAACCAGGCCTGTCTGCGTAGGGCTTGTAACCAAGTTCAAGGACCACACGTTCGGTAACGGTACCCGAGGCTTAGTTCCAAAGCCCAATTAGGTAATTGAGAAGCGATGCATCGAAGTCAGCAATCTCGCCTCGGCGCACAGATACAACATGATGTGAGTTCAGAATGACTGTGCATTTTGGTTGTCGGATGGGAATACATTGGTACATTTCAGACGAGTAATTAGGTAGTAGTGCACGTGATGATATAGAAGACATGTATCTCGACACACAATATGTATGCGTAATGGGTCTATCATAGTATTGTCATTCTTGGATCATAATCGCAATCCTCAAATCTCCAAAGTCATTGTTGGTTATAAATTGCACGTGACTAGATCAAAGTGGGCCAAGATAAATGATACTCCTGGTGTGTTACACAGTGTACTAGATCTTCTTCTTTTCCCAAAAAATTACCCAACATTTCTCACAGTACAAAAAAGTAAGGCATCATAAATTAAGGATCAGATCCGTAATCTAGACGGAGATGGGCAAAAAGAATTGCAAAAACATACGACAGTGGGGATTCGCCAGTGGTCACGCGCCTGACTACTAGTCCACCCGTCAAAGGTTTATCGTGTGGGGAGCGGACGAGACCCAGATTGATTTTTTTTGCCTATGGCCGTATGTGCCATGTCTTCTTGATTTCTCTCTACATATCTATGGCGTATCCGTGTGAGCGAACATAAGCTACATGTCAATTTCAAGCCAACTCCATCTTCACCACGGGAAATATCTCTTCATCTTGAGCTAAAGGGAACGTCTAGTTGCCACATCAAAAGATAAGATGGAATAATATTGATTTCATTGACAAGTGCACTCATCTACGTAGCGAGTGGCCTACCCCGCAAGCACTGTCGTGCATCGACGCGCCTGTGATTGCCAACCTCCAAGCTCACCGCGATCAGTCTTCTCACCACCAGACATATGACTATGCTTCTCAAATATCTTCAGGTCCAGCAAGGCCCAACGCCTGCCTGCGCGTCGGCGCATCCGCCTTGAAGAACGGCTTCTCAGCCAATGATGTCACCCTGGTTCCGTGCCTCGGCTCATTGCCTTCGTAATCCCAACTGGCGTTGTGGATAGTGATTCTGTTGTCCCAGAGCGCCGACGTTCCTGGCGTCCATCGGAAGCGCACCTGAATATCGACACTCTTCTCGTACACATCGAAGAGATAGTTGAGGATTGCGTCGCTCTCGCCCTTGTCCAAGCCGACAATGCGTACGGTGAAGGCGCGGTTGACCCAAAGTGCCTTCCATCCCGTGGCGGGATGCACGCGGACCAGCGGGTGAACTCGCTCAACATGCTTTGGACCGGCGGTGGGGTTATCGCGCTCAAGATATGGATGTGCGCTACGGTAGACTGCATCTCGGCCGTCGATAATCTTCCTAAACCCGGGGGAAAGTTTCTCATAAGCAGCATAGCCTGAAGCCCAGAGAGTGTCGCCTCCAATCTTTGGGATGGTGTCGTTGTGCAGATGAGTTACACTAATCTAGTCAGTAGGGGGATCATTGAACTTATAGGACCATCACATACCCGGCGGGTTGGCGTTCGTGCACCAAGTCAGTGTGCCACTGGGACGCTCCGCCGGTCTTCCTGAAGCTGGCAGGTATCTCCGTCGCCTGGAGATCAGGCCAAAGAACAGTTATTCCCGGTACGCCTGGTACATGAGGAACTTGCGGCTTCACCATCTGTCAGCATCTTCAACTACAGGGTGGGAGGGATGACATACGTGGACTTCGATTTCACCATAGTATTCTCCAAGCTTCTTTTGCTGTTGAGGCGAGAGATCTTGATCACGGAAGAACACAACGCTCCTTTCAGCAATCAAAAGACCAAGCTCATCTTTCTGTTGATCTGTAAGATCCTTCAATTGAAGTCCAACAATCTCAGTTCCAATGTGTGCGGTCAGATGAATGACTTCCTTTGCAGCACCCAACAGTGCCTTCTTCTCTGGGTCAGCTCGGGAGCCTGGGTCGATGTGTTCCCGGTCATAGTCTCTGATCTTGTACACATCGTCGAGGTAAAGTGGCTTCGCAGGCCTGTATGGATAACCGTTGGACAAATCGATACCTGCCTTCTCAAGCCTCTTTCTGGCTGGCTCGGGCAGTTTCAATGTATCCTTTCTTGGCTGGACAGTGTCCTTCTCTTTAATATGTTCAGCAACGGGGATTGCGATTGGTGCCATGTTGACGATTGCTGCGATGAGGCTGATTATGGCGAATAGCTCACGATACCATCACTTCTTATATCCAACCCGATTGCTTCCCCACACATTGTCTCCTCACAGCTTAGAAATATATTTCCTGTATCTATTGGAGCTAGTCGGTTACATCGCGTGGTGGTTGCATGCTGGCGATGCCCATGAGTAGTTGCGGGGTCAATCACATCATTCCGGGGATTATGACGAATATCCAGTCAACACCTTCAGCCTTATCGACTGGATGCCGCACCTGGTTCCTCAAACAAAAATTGTGGGCTCTTGCATTCGTTTCTAGTTTGGTATGCCGGTGCCTCCTGTAGGTTGTTCTCGCAATAGTGGGTGTTCATGATGCCATACATGTCCACCACTACGCTTTGCGAACCTTGACGCCTCTGACATTGCGTGATCTATGCTGATAAATACAGTCTTGCACAATATGGACAAAAAACACAGGGAACCGGAATAAGGTTCGGCAGTGGTTCGTCTCGGGGCTGTTCTGACTGGGGTCAATTGAGGGAATGCGTTCAACCATCGCGGAAGCTTCAACGACGTCCTTATCTCACCTTAGCAAAATCTCCACCATGGCTCTCCCTTCAAAACATGTTGCTGTGATCGGTGCTGGTATCAGTGGTGTTGTTGCTGCGGCCCACCTCAAGAAAGAAGACATCGATGTCACCGTCTTCGAGCGAAGTAGTGCTGCAGGAGGCATATGGTAGCTTTCCCAATCATACCAAAATATACTGCCTACTCACCTCATAGAAGGTTGTACGACGAGCGAAAGCCTCTTGAGCCATTGTATTCAGGAGTGCCAATTTCGAAGACTGGCAATACATATGCAAGTGAAAAGTCAGAAGATGTGGAAAGACGGATCCACGCACCACCAGGGCAAGTTCAAATGTTTGAAAAGTATGTGTACTCCAGGACTGATCAAAAGTAGTCCATGCTATATCGGCTTGAAAAACAACGTAAGCACCCGCTTACTGGAAACCACATTGAACAAGTTTCCAGCTGGAACAGAGGACTATGTGACACACCATGTTTTAGCAGATTATATACAGGACACTGCCATTGTGACAGGAGTACACGAAGCTACCCAGTATGATACGAATGTAAAAAATGTCTGGAAAGATGGCAATTCATGGTCAGTCGAGACGACGACTCTGCAGACAGATAGTACTGGTGTAGAAAGGTGGAACACTTCTACTCAGGTAAGCGCTTCCATGACCATCCAAACCATGATTCTGACATGAGTGCAGAAATTCGACGCTGTAGTCGTTGCTTCAGGACATTACCATGCACCAAGAGTTCCAGATACCCCTGGTCTGGCCGACTGGAAGAAGAGATGGCCAGACAGGGTAGAACATTCGAAGCGCTATAGAAAGCCTGAAAATGCCGAAAACAAGGTATGCATTGGATATACTAAAGAAAGGGTCTTTAGATCAAACTCCAATTAACGCTTTGACAGAATTATCTGCTTGTTGGTGGAAGCGTCTCAGCAACTGATATTGCGCGCGAGCTCAGCCCATATGCCAACAAAATTATCCAAAGCCAAAGGAACGGCAAATTCGATCTTCCTCCAGCAATGCTTCCCGAAAATGCCTACCGGGTCGACGAGGTGGTGTCGTACGATGCGTCCAGCGCAGATGAATCGAAGCCTTTAGGTCCATCGGAAGCGATACCAGGCACTGTGACTCTCAGATCAGGCGAGAAGATTTGTGATATTCACCATGTTATACTCTGCACAGGCTACCACCTTACATTGCCGTTTTTGCCACAGCTTCATTCGGACGACACGCCGGTCGACAAGGCAGACGATACACTGTTGGTGACGGATGGAACACAGTTCCACAATTTGCACAAAGACATTTTCTACATCAATGATCCTACACTCGTGTTCGTTGGTGTTCCGTTCTTCACTGCCACCTTCTCCCTGTTCGAGTTCCAAGCCATGGCCGTTGCCAAGGTGCTCTCAGGCCAGGCGAAGCTTCCCAGCCAAGAAGCCATGCGATCCGAGTACAACGAGAGAATAAAGACAAAAGGCTACGGCAAAGGCTTTCATAGTCTACGGGATCAAGAGGCAGAATACGTCAATGACCTTTTAGCATGGGTCAATGCTGATTTGGAGAAGACGGGCAGAACCAAGCTCAATGGGCACAGCAGTCAATGGCTCAGTGTAAAAGCAGAAATCGTGGCAAGGATGAAGGCGCTTTTCGCCACACCGGTCTTGGAAAAGAGACTCGAAGTAACATGTCTGTAGTAGACTTAAGATGAATTAATATCACGTGACTCTTTAATATACACAACATCCCCATCCAAACCCAACTGACTCGCCAAAAAGCCACCACAAACATCCAGACCCTCCTTCAACTGCCGTTACATCCATATAAACACGCACTATCCTGTTGAGCTAATACCGTAAAATCCACGCCTGGACGAGATGCCTTATCTTTCTCCTCAGGCACGCCATCCGGCTACTCAATGACGCCAACATGTGACCACCACCCACCCACCCACGTCCTCCGCATGCAACCACGGAGAAAATCCCACAAATCCACACACCTAAAATCGTAGCACAATTCGGATATCTTAACCCGAAGCTCAAGTGTTGCAACCTGAAGAATGTAACTGGAGGGAAGGAATTAGCGCTTTCCAGCACCCAGAAAACGTTTCCTACGCGGCCATCGAAATACCCCCTGTCAATGTCGACATTCTGTCCCCAGTATGTCGTCTTTTGCCTCACGGCCTCGCATCGAAGCAACATGCAACCTACCCCAGTTTTTTCCTGCCGCGCCTACCATGGCTTCTAGGCGGTAATTGAAGAAAAAAAAGCCGATGTTCTTGCGGAGGCTTGGTTACGCCCAAGCCTAGACCCTCAGGAGTAAGCTTGATAAAAGCAGGGCTGATTTGCCTTTTGCTTCGCAGCTTAAACTAATAGACTTTGTTTTCTCTCCTTTGAACACATTGTTTCTCGTTTTACACCACAGGTTGCGGCGAACTATGGGAGTCTCCCAAGATGTCTCGGCTACTTTAGTGCCTGCTTTGCCTACCGTCCGGTCTGACGAGGAGGTAACGGTCAAGCCGCATAAGTGGTATTATTACCTGTGGGATACGCTGGATAAACCAAAGGAGGAACGATGGTTTATGTTTAAGCTTGATGCTGCGTTGTTGACTTTTGCGTCGTTGGGTATGTTTACTTTGCTTTTTTATATCTCTGTTTGATAAAAAGAATTTGGAGCTGACTGTGTTTTGGATAGGTTATTTCATCAAGTATCTTGATCAGATGAATATCAACAGTGCTTTTGTGTCTGGAATGTAGGTGATGAAATTGCTTTGATAGAAGACTTGGTTTGCTGATGTTTATGCTAGGAAAGAGGATCTTGGCTTATTTGGCAATCAACTTAATTACATGCAGACGTGCTGGACGGTGGGATATGTTATTGGAGAGATACCGAGTAACATCATCTTGACCCGGGTTCGACCATCGATTTGGATTCCCGCTATGGAGGTACGTTAGAAGTACCCTCGTACAATTCTCATATGCTAACAGTGACAGCTCACATGGGCAGTCCTGACGTTCTGTCTCTGTCGCGCCAAGAACGCAGAAACAATCTACGCTTTACGATTTCTCATCGGTAAGATCTGAATCACCATGACAAAAATTCATTCCTCGCTGACATTACCCCAGGTCTCGCTGAATCAACATTCTATCCTGGCATGCAATACATAATCGGGTCATGGTACCGCAAAGAAGAACTCGCCAAGCGCTCCTGCATCTTCCACACCAGCGGCGCAATTGCAACCATGTTCTCAGGCTACCTCATGTCCGGCGTCTACAGGCTCGACGGCAAAGGCGGCTTCAGAGGCTGGCAATGGCTCTTCATCGTTGACGGCATCATCTCCATCCCCATTGCCCTCATGGGCTTCTTCTTTCTGCCCGACCTCCCCGAAATCTCAAAACCCTTTTACCTGACAAAAGAGGAAGTGAAATTCGCACAGGAGCGCATGCAGCGCGAGGGCCGCCAGAAACGCCAACCCTACACTGGCGCTAAGATCTGGAAGATCTTTACATCCTGGCACATCTACGCCCTGGTGTTCCTCTACATCTTTTTCAACAACGGTAACGCAGGCGCGCAGCCTGTGTTCCAGCAGTTTCTCAAGTCGAGCAAGCATCCAAAGTATACCATTACTCAGATCAACACGGTACGTTCTTTTTCACCCCCTCCCTTATCATCTCTCTATTCTTCATGTAAAAAAAAAAAGGCTCAAGAAGGCTAATTCAACCCCTCCACAATAGTACCCAACAGCCACCAACGCCGTACAAGTCGTAACCACGCTCCTCTACGCCTGGACGAGCGACAGCATCCTCAAAGGCTCGCGCTGGCAACCCATAGTCTTCGGCGGCTGCGTAAACATAATGTGCTACGTGAGCCTAGCCATCTGGGACATACCCATCAAGTGGAAGTGGGCCTGCTACATCCTGACGGGCTTCGGCGGCGGCATCTCGGGCCTCTGCTACGCCTGGGCACACGAAATATGCACGCACGACAACGAGGAGCGCGCCATTGTGGTGGCGTCTATGAACGAAATGGCCTACGTGGTTCAGGCGTGGTTGCCGCTCGTCGTGTGGAAGCAGGTCGAGCAGCCAAAGTACCACAAGGGCTTTATTACGGCGGCGTGCTTGAGCTTTATGATGATTGTTACGGCGTTGACGACGCGTACGCTGCACATGAGGGAGTTGGGGCAGAGGAGGAAGGCGCAGGAGGAGGAGTATGTTTCTCAGAGTAGTGGTGCTGTGGGTGAGGAGGCAGGCTCGGATGTTGATGCCGATCTTGGGTTTAGAAAGGGCACTTGAATGTTGTTTTTTGGTTTGGAAGCATGGTACTGAGCGATGTGTATATTTGGTGGGTGGATGGTAAAAACATACATAGCGATGCTTCTGCTTGATGAGCGTAAAATGAGATTACAGGGTAAGTTGATAGATATCATGATAATACGGGCGGTCGGTTTATTTCTCACTGTTCTTGAGCTGAAGGGAGTCTGTTCGGATAATCACGTGACCATATTCTTCACCCTAGATGCTGAGACAGCTGCAGTCAGCAAGATGGGCCTCTATGTCGATTACATACCAAATGAGTATTAAGGAGAAAATTCCGTATGCACAGGCGTGACATCCAGTCCTCCTAGCTCCAGGGGCAAGCAGCTTGCACAACCATAGTACCAATGGCCAAAGCGCAGAAATTGTACAACACACAATCGTGATCGTGGCGTTGGAACCAATGCATGGCAACAAAATATACTCGTCTAAACTGGAATAGATTCAATAGTGCCAAAAAAGGTATGGTCCACAACAAAGCATAGCGTATCTTGTTTGGGTCTAATCTAAAATTTTGGGATGGGGTTCATCCACGTGGTATCCGGACTTTGGTTCGGCTGTGCATGATAGGCATGCTCCTAGGGCAAAGGGGAGGACTAGTAGTTATGCAGGTGAAGCTCCTAATCTCGCATGGCCCCGACTAGCGCCTCAGACTCCTCTTCATCCTCGACCCTTTTCTCAGAGGCATGTCGATACAGGATGTAGTGTTGCACCATGAAGATGATGTCAAAGACAATGGTAATGTTACCAAGGCCGAACTTGACTGGATTGCCAGTGACACCACTCCAGTCGTTTTCCAGCGCAGAGTCGATGCATAGTTGTGCAAGTGACAGCCAGCCGCCAGCAAAGTCCAGCAGCATGGGATAGATACTCCAGCCAACGGTGGACTTGCGTTTGTAGTTGACCCATGCTTGTGGTATATATTTGAGAAAAACAGTAAGGAGTTTGACGTAGCCAAGAGTGTAGATCTAGATACGGTGTTGTTAGTAGTGGGCAAACACAATGCAATGAAGACAAGCTTACGACATCGATCCATGCCCACCCATCAGCGTTATAGCCTCCGTTCTGCCCTTTGAAGCGGACCAGCAGTACAACTGCAAATATGGCAGCGACACATGCCCACCAGACGGAAAACACAACGCGGCTCACTCTCTGCCTCTTGCCTACTTCGAACCCCCATATGGGCTCGAAAAACTGGCTGTATATGATGAAACACATGACTGCGCCGTGGGCGGCAAACAGAAAATCATTGAATCGCACCGTTGTGACAGGGGCTTCGGGGTGTCGTTGGGCATATTGCGCTTTGATGGTTGGGGAGTAGAGGAACGAGGCGGTGGAAATGGTGTAGCAGGTGAAGCCGAGGACGTTCAAGGTAGGAAAGTCGATTGCAAGGCCAAGAGTAGATTTGCGGATGTAGTTGGATATGGGCTGCGGGTAGAAGGACAAGGACCTGGATAGGAGAGTCAGCATGCGAGGTAAGAAGGACCTGGAGCCAGAGAAGGAACACACCAAGCAAGAAAGTAGGCCCAGCCCAGGACACGCGATACGGCTCGCGCAAAAGCCTCGAGCTCGGGGTTCATGGTTACGATGGCAGCCAGAGCACCTCGCGATTGCGACAGGAAGATAAGCGATGACGAGAGCGAGTGGACGGCATAGGCGGCGCTGCCAGTGTCTAGTGTGGCGCCGACATACGACAGAAACGTGCAGAATGGCAGAAGAGAAGAAAAGCACGAGGGGTTTCAGCGACAGTCGCAAAATAACGTCATTCTTAAGCGGGCGCACCTGATGCTGCGGCGTGTACAGGCCATGTGCGATTGCGATAGCAACGCGGTGGGTGGGTGGGTGACCGGGATTGGCCCATGTTCCGAGCGGGTGGGCTATGCATGTGCGTGGATGAACCCGCCGCTGTCTTGCATGCAACGGCTCGCTACTAAATACAGTGGCATATGCATACTGACTCTATTGCACCAATAACCATCTAGTTTTAATCTCAACTTCACTTCGTATTATTGTAAAAAGAAGATATTTTTTCAACGCCCCTGTAGTCTGACATGTTCCGAGGCTAAAGTGCAGGCTCACCGGCTTTCAAGGTACAACTTTATTCCCTCTCCCTGACCTACGAATGAGGCTTGTAGAGCCTCTCCCATGGTGGCTTTGATAACATAAGCCAGGGGCCCACCGAAAACTTCTCTGCTCTCATACAGCACGGTTCCATTGCCATAATCAGTAATACCCTGCCACCTTTCAGCACTCAGCATGACCGAAGGTGGCCAGTACGCCCAGGCCAGCCTTCCCAGGTCGCGTTGTACGGCTGTGACGATCTCTTGTGATGTTTGCGTATGTAGAAGGTTGTCGGGAGTGTCCTTGTTCACGGGCAGTGGAAGCGAGGGGATCTGAACGCGGAAAAAGAGATTCTTGCCCTCGACAGGCCGTTGTTCAGGCAGTGTGATGTTGAGTGGTGAGGTGACGACTGCATAGCGGACGAATGGATTCCAGGCGGCGTAGTTGGGGAAGTCGGTGAGCAAGTCCCAGACGGCATCGAAGTTAGTGTTGTGGATTTCTATGCGGGTGCCCGCCTCGAAGACGCCTGGTTTGACATCTGGAAGATTGGTGTACTCTGAAAAGGCAGGAGTTGCATGGAGGAAAGAGCAGCAAAGGGCGCTGATAAGAGTGGACTTGAACATGGTGAGAAAACAGTGTTAGCTTTTCTGTCTACCAGAAGACGGGATCAGACGGAATCAAGTACTTTTCAACGTCTTTACGAGGGTGGGGCGCTCGATGGCGGCTGCAGACAGGGTCGGTTACATTGGCGAGATTGCTCGGTTACAGTTCTGAGATTGCTCGCTTGCGTATAGAAGCACGTAGCGTCCGGCTCTATACTGCATCAGGAGCATTGGTCCGTCTACATTGCACTGGCATGTCGCGTGTGTCAAGAAGAAGGAAGACGGACTTGGATAGGCGAGAGTCGTCGACATGAAAAGCACTGCAAAGAATACGATTGGAGAGGCAGGAAATAAAGAGTGGAAGGAGAAGTGTAGTGTAGACTACGCTGGGGGTCGGTCAACCCGAGGTATTGTTATCGATAGGCCTGCAGAGAGATTGTTCAGCCACAAATTGTACAGCCACAACTGGTGCAGCCACACATGATGGATGAGCCACGACAGCCCAGCCACATGTGACTTAGCCACGGATAACCTCGGGCTAAGAAGAGCTTATTGATAAGGAGACGTCTATGCGCAATAGAAGGCGACTAGCGTGTAGAAGAACGTGCCAACAGCATGGTCACAAGAACAAGGCCAACACTTGTATCATGACGGGTTCTTGAGACGCCATCGAGACAGGGATGCATACCTGTTCCGTAGTAGTAGTCCCAGCAGTATGCGCTGGAGACACGTGACGGCAGCTGACAATGCCATATGCATCTACAGTACGTACCCTAGACATCATCATGTGGTGCTGAGGCATCAGCCGGTGTCGGAGTGAGCAGCGCAGGTCACGAGCAAGAGGCCCAACAAGGCAATACATAGCATACACAGTCCTACACACGTATTACCATGCAGGACGAGTGGATGCAGCCAAGCCAAGGGTCGAGGGAGCGAATAGAAGGGTGCGGGTGCGGCATGCACATGCACCACCCTGCAGAAGCTCTCGACTGCCCCTCGGTACCTTGGCCTTGACCGACCGCGACAGCGTAGTAGCCGCCGCCGCAAGTATGACTACTGACGACGGCTTGCATATACAACGCCTCAACAACTGCGGGTTGGGGATAAAGGTCGCCGTCGGCTATCGCCCGCCGTCAACAGTCTTGCAAACGCCTGTTGTCCTGTTGAGCTATCTGAGGAGCGCCCCAGCCTGCGTGCCGTGTGAAGGAGCACCCCCGCCGTCTGGCGATAGTAGCTGCTGATAGATAGATAGCATTCCACATCCACCTCAACGCCAGCACAGCCCGAGTCAGCATCCAGGGCTCCTGTGCCGCCATAACACCGCTGCACCGCTGTACGCCTGTCTTGCTGTGCACGCACGCGACTTGCACCCGCACGAGTCGCCAGTCACGGCTGCACATGACGCAACCGCCTCCGTTTAGCCTTCATCCCCACGCCCTGGCCTGCCGCCTGCACCCGTTGCTTCCCTCGACCACCTCTCCTCCACCAAACACGACACACACACTCGCCCACCCTCTACCACCGAGCTAGCGCTCCCCATACTCTCTTCCACACGCCTCTCTAGCAGGTTGAATGAGCTCATCGCCCGACACCGTTGCCGACCAGACGCATACGAAGCCTGTTTCAAACCTCACCTACCTGCACAAGCACCAGCCCAAGCCCAGCAAGCAGCACGACAGCCCTCACGCGCGTGGTCGCAACTCCTCGAGACATGAGCTGGGAAGAAGAAATAGGCAGGGTGAACGGGTTACGCGCATCTATCCCAGACAAGTGTACGTGACTTCCCTTGTTGATCCGCCCCTGTGTCAGTGACTCACAACCTCTCCAGAACAACCTCTCCCTCGTCTGCAAAGCGCCTGTCGTCCACCTCTCCACCGACAAACTACAATGCCACCGCGTCCCCCTTGCTGTCGGCCATCGGTGCCACGCGAAACACTGCCGCCCAGTACACTACCGAGTGGGCCAAGTCGGTACCCTTCTTCCCACACCAAGGCTCTCCAGGTAATGGCGCCATAGCTATTGCAGGCTCTCCACCCACCTTCCACAACTCGCCCAGTGGCCGAGAAGGCCTATACCAACACCAAGCCATGTCCAACTCGCCGCCTGGACCACGGCCCCTAAGTCATCCTAACCAGTACACAACCTTTGGTGGAAGAATGCAGCACTCGCCGGGCAGCGACCGTAGGGCCTCCATCTATTCGCAAAGTGGTCGCACCCCTTCGCACCAGTTTGTTCCCAACCCCCCGCTGCCTCACCAGCCACAAGCCCACTACTACGGCCTGCCCAACCTTGACTTCCTAAGCGCCCCGAGTAGCGGCGTCCAGCCTGGCCAAGGCGGCTGCTTCTGTGGTTTTGACACACTGTCCATGGCCGGAGACGAAGCAGCCCGCTCTGCTGAGAATGTCCTGCTCGTCGGATGTCAAGGCGGTCTCGATGTCTTTCGCGTCGAAAAGAGCAAGATGGACATTGTAGGTCGCCTGGAAGGCCTGCGGGGCGCCGTAATAGGCGCAAAGATCCTGCCATGGTCATCGCGGAGAGATCCGCTGGCCGCCTCCCGCCCACTTGTTGCACTTATTCTGCACGGCCCAGTCGTCAAGGACAGCCAGAATAGCAGTGCAAGTGGCTCCTCTTCGGTCGCCGATGACTCGGCTTCCGATTCGCCTAGCAGGCCATCTTCACGACACGGAAACCATGAGAATGGGCAGATCAGCGGTTATCAGACTACCGTTGAGGTTTATTCCCTCAAGGAAAGACGGAGGTTGGCTGTTCTATACAGAACGCCAATGACCCCCCTTACCAGCCTAGTCGACAGCCCCATGTTCCAGCCACCACCACCTGTAGGCGACTTGGTTGTTGACGCAAAGGGAAAGTTTGTCGTGGTTGCTTCTGGAGCAAGTGGCGAGGTGTTCATCTTCGCACCCTACACAGAAGGTCACTTGGAGTATGCCGAGCGTTTCCGCTGCATTGGCAAGCTGTGGACCTCTGTCCAGAATCGGGAACGAGCTGTGCATTCGAATGGTTCCAGTGCTGCCGATGGAAGCCACGACGAAATCCCACCGGACAAGTACGGCTTACCTGTCTTCTCGCTCTCCGATCGTTGGCTTGCCCTCTCTCCACCGGCATCAAGCTCGCTCTACCCCGTTAACGGAGTGGCGCTGACATCGCCCTACTACGAGCGTGCTCCGGGCCTCGCACATCATAGTGTGCCGCCTCAACCGTTGCCCAACTGTGCTGTCGATGCACCAAACGAGGCAGGCTTGATTGACAGACTTACCCGTGAAGGAACCCAAGTTGCTATCAAAGGCGCACGCTGGGCCACTGAGAAGGGAATGCAGGCGATCAAAAGCTACATGAACAAGGGCCAGCAAGGTAATGGTGTCTCGCACAACCAGGATCCAATGCAGCACTACTTTCCACCTACACATGGCTACAGCCAGGCTCAACCCAGGCAAGAAGCCGCTGTCATCTCAGTCTTTGATCTACAAAAGCTGCTAGATGCAGAAGAGACCAGAAGCAAGAGTGCTCTCCAGCCTGTTGCAACTGTCCCAGCCGCCTTGGGATGCAGCTTTCTTTCATTTTCCCCTAGCGGCCTGATGCTCATGTCAGTGAGCAAGAAGGGTGACTATCAGGACGTCTGGGATCTGAAGCGTATGCATTTCCGACGAGCGCGCAAGACAGCAAGGGAGCAGCCTATAGGACCGCATGTTCGGCAGGTTGCTCGATTTACCCGCATGACAGTCGCGAACGTCATTGATGTGGTATGGTCTGCTCCCAGAGCCGACAGGTTGGCCGTGATTACCGACAAAGGAACAGTGCACATGTTTCCTATGCCGGCATCCGCATTTCAATGGCCACCTGCGAGGCGGACTCGACCAGTGGCCCAGCCAGCTCAACCTAAAGAATCCACTCCTCCCAACGGATCTACAGGCGCAGTCAACTCAGCAATGCAAGCCATCAACAGCGCCAAGCCCTGGTTTGATGCTGTTCGGACAAGAACCAACAGTGGTTCACGTTTCAGTCTCAGTGGTCTTGCTGTAACACCTGTTGTGAGCGCTAAATCTGGCAAAGCTGTAGCCGCTGGGGTGGGCAAGTCGATTAACAACATTCGGCATGCAGGTGACAATAAATTGACACTCCCATCCTCTTCCAGCGGTATCAAACCCTACAGTGTTCGTTGGTTGTCTGGAAGGGGTCGTGGCTCAATCGCATTGGTCTCTGGCGGTGTACTTCAGATCTGGCGGGTCCAGATGCGACCAGCTGCTGGCAAAGGAAAATCGGGCAACACTGCCACGATCACCAAGAAGAAAGCCGTAGAGTTTGGGCTAGCTCCCATTCCAGACATATCACTCCCACCGGCGGTCACAGAGCAGATTATGCCGCAACCTGGAGACCCAGAGCCAAGCCAGGAGTGCTATGGAGACTGGTTGCCACGAAGCTTGCCATGTCGCAAACCTGCCGGGCCGACTCTTGCACCGCTCAGTTTCTCCGAGATTGAAACCAACCCGCCTTACCAGCCTTTCTACACGGACAAGCGCGTGACAAGATTTATTTACGCAAGGCAGGCGTCAGAGGTTCATGGCAGCGCCAGTGAGTACCAGCCAACACTTCCCGAACTGGTCTCGGACCTCCACCACGACGACACATCACCCTGGCTATTTGGTGAAAGCGTAGAGGCGACACGACTCTCCTCGCCTGTGGCACCAGCCTACGACTCGGGCGAAGACGATATCACTGGAGTTGCTGCCAGGATTGAGAACAAGCTTGTGCTGCGAGATGGCGAAGAAGAGGTAGAACAAGTTGTCGTAACCACCAGACGACGACGAGTTAAGAAAGACGGTATCAACGGCGGTGAAGAAGGTTTCTTCGAAGATGACTGCGAGGTTCTTGATTTTGCAGAGGATAGGGTATGATTGATAAAAAGATACAGAAAACCCACATATTACCTAGACCAGCCGCTTTGAACAGTCGCTACCATGTCGGGGAGATATTGCACTTTGGGGCAAAGGCGTACGCTTGGAACAGGCGCTAACGGCTTGCTGTTGTTGTTGTGTTCTTGAGTACACCCTTGTTCTTTTTTTTTTTAACTAGTTTTATTTCCCCTGCATCCCCTCCCACCCTTCTCCCGAGCATTTTAATCTAGAATCTTTTTGCTTTATATCAGGATACCATATAGCCAGCCAAGATAGCTTTTTGCGTATTGCAACACATGCTACGTGCAGATAGATGATCGCGAAAGAACAAATTCAACACCGCTTTTTACGAGGTCGACTGTGCAAAAAAAAAACAAAAAAAGTGTGTTTCTTTGCCTTGTGTTTTGTCTCAGTTTTGAAGACTTGAGAGAGTAAAAGAGAGAGAAAGAGCAAAGGGGGGGGGGGGTATCTAATATTCATTCCTCATAATTATCCTAACCCAACTTTCCTTTTCCTCCCACCGAACCCTAGCAAGAAAAAAAAACAGTCGTAGAAAAAGAAAAGAAAAGAAAAGAGAGAAAAGAAGTCTTGAATCAACGGCGCAAAAACATGTTGTAACTCGGACTATCCGTCACTTCCTTGTACGGATACCCGATATCCTTCAAAAACGCCGTCAACTTTTCGCTTTCACCGTCGTGACACTGGATGCCGGCGAGAATCTTGGCGACGTCACCGCCGTAATTCCTGTAGTGGAAGAGGCTAATATTCATGCCTGGCTGGAGGGTGTTGAGGAACTTGTAGAGGGCGCCGCCGCGCTCGGGAAACTCGAACATGAACATGTGCTCGTGGGCTGCGTCGCTGCGGCCGCCGACGAGGTAGCGGATGTGGCTTTTGACGAGTTCGTCCTGGGAGAGATCGTGTGCGGTCATTCCCTCTACTGCGAGGCGGTTGATGAGATCGGGTAGGTCGCGGGAGCGGGTTGCGGCTTTTAGTTCTACGCCGACGAGGATCTGGGCGGAGTCGGGGCTCGAGTAGCGGTAGCTGAATTCGGTGACGGCCATGGGGTGGATGACTGAGACGAGGTTTGCGAAGGCGCCTGGGGATTCGGGGATGGAGACGGAGAGGATGGCTTCTTTGTTCTCACCGATTGCGGCACGCTCGGCGACGAAGCGGAGGCGGTCGAAGTTCATGTTTGCGCCACTGGCGATGGCGATGAGGCCGCGGTTGCGGTCGGGCGAAGGGTTGCGTGAGACCCATTTTTTGAGGCCGGCGAGGGCGAGGGCGCCCGCGGGCTCGACGATGGAGCGTGTGTCTTCGAACATGTCTTTGATGGCGGCGCAGGTCTCGTCCGTGGTGACTTGGACGACTTCGTCGACGACTTCCTGGCAGATGCGGAATGTTTCTTCGCCTACGGTTTTGACGGCTGCACCATCAGCGAAGAGACCGACATCTTTGAGGACTACACGTTTGCCTGCTTTGAGCGATTCCACCATGGCGTTGGCATCGTACTGCTCCACTCCTATGATCTTGACGTGCGGTGCGATACGCTTGATGTAGACGCCTACTCCGGCAATCAAGCCGCCTCCGCCCACGCAGCAAAACACTGCCTTGAGATCTTGCAGATTGGTCTGTCGTAAAAGCTCCATACCGACAGTACCCTGACCCGCAATGACATAGGGATCATCAAAAGGCGGTATAGAAATGAGCCCATGCAGTTTCTCCAACCGCAATGCCTCTGCTTTCGCAGCATCAAAGTCAGCCCCGTGAAGTATAACGGAGCCACCCAGCCTCGAGACATTCTTGTGCTTGATATCTGGTGTGCCCGAGGGCATGACAATAGTTGCTGGGATCTTGAGCTTGCGAGCAGAGTATGCAACGCCCTGGGCGTGATTTCCAGCGCTACATGCCACGACGCCTCTCCACCGCTCTTTGGGCTCCAAATGTGCCATCTTGTTGTATGCGCCCCGCAGCTTGAAACTGAAGACGGGCTGTAGATCCTCGCGTTTGAGCAAGACATTGCATTCTAGCCGGTTGCTGAGATTGATTGCGGGCGTCAATGGCGTTTCCTGGACGACCTCGTAGACGCGTGATGTGAGGATAAGGCGCAGGTAGTCGGGGTATCCATTCGGGAGCAGGAATGCTTCGGGTATCACGCTCTGTGTCTTTGAAGTGTTTGGTTCCGAGGGCGGGCTTGGGTTCGCGCTGTATTCGGTGAGAGCAAAGCCATTCCTTGGTGTACGAGGTGTGGCAATGCCATTGGCAATACCTTCGGGCGTTGTCGGCCGTGAGTAGTCAGGTACTGTTGCCATTGCGTGTGGGTGGATGAAGTGTGTGTAACGTCGGTGTGGACATTTTTATTTTTGGGGAAAGCTATGGGTGACTCCGCCTGTATCGGAGACAGGGATGTCGAGCACGTTGCTATGGTGGGGCGGGGATCCAAGGTGGGGTAAGGGCCTGTTCACTTTCGTATCTGTAGGGCGTGTTCGGTTCAACTCCGTTGTCCATTTACTAACCGCATCCGTTTTGCGTTTTGGAAACGGAACTTAATGCGCTGCCCTGTTCGATAAGACAGGCGTTTTGGGGTATAAAACGGAGACGAAAAGCGAAAAGGGAACAAACCCTAACTCTCCGACCTCGCTTCATTTCAACACTGACTAGACATCCTGTCTAAGTGGTTAATATCATCTGTGTTCAAACTGCTCTGCCTTTTTTGATCTGTTTCCAACTCTTTTGGAATTCCTGCACATCCCCTTTCTGATCAGATATGAGATCCCAATATCGAATGACACTCTTTGATGTTGGCAGCTGGCCCAGTATTTGGTATTCTCGCTTTATGTAAATTACCCGTATGTTTGAACCTTCATACGATATCCTGGAACCGTATCATCATAATATCGAGACCATACTTTTCCATAGTACAGGAAATCCCTCCAAGTCCGTTCGTCTCATACTTGCATACTCCCAGTCAAATAAAAGAACCCACGAACAAATCATCCACTCACCACCCCTCACCCCTTACAAAACGCCACCACCTTCTCCGCCCCCCTTCCAACAAGCCCATCCACATACGCCAGGAAAACCTCCACATCAAGCATATCCACGCTCCCCTCCTTCCACCCCAGACTCGGATTCGAACTCCTGAGCACCTGTCCACCCCAGAGAATCCTCAAAAACCACTTCGCCTCCCCCCCAACCCTCTTATACACCTCAAACACAACCTCGGACCCCATGCCCACCCAAACCATCTGCTCGACCTGCAAAAAGCTCAAGAGACGCGCCAGAGACCCGTCATGCGCCACGTTATGGCGGTATACGATATCCGAGTTGCCCGCAATGGCAGCACGAATATGACTCGCGAGTTCGGCTAGAAACACGCCGTAGGAGCCCGCGGCAGCCCGCAGCGACTGCGGCGCATCGCGGTAGATGAACGAGTACTCATACTGACCAAGGCGGTAGACGGCATCAGCCTGGCGCTGGTCGATGCACACGCTCGGGTCGCTGATATTGCACGGTAGAGGCTTCGCGTGGCACTGGCGGGCAGACAGGTTGTCGTAGTAGTGGTCGAACCAATTGTGCCATTCTGCAGAGGTGGGGGGTACGCCGCTGACTGTGTCGAGGGCTTTGAAGAGCGGGGCGGTGGCGGAGAGGTGGGCGGTCCAGTTTGCGGCGGAGCTGCCGACGCCGTAGGTGCTGTAGAGTTTGGAGGCTGCGGGACATGAGTAGGAGGGTGCGAGGGAGTCGATGTCGCTGGGTTGGACGTGCAGGGGTACGTTTTCCTTGGGGTTGTACATTCCTTGTATGAGCATGCCGGCGACTTGGCTGGTGATGACGTTGTTGGAGACGCGGTATGTGACTTTGGTGTCGATTTGGGATGGGAGGAAGCCTAGAAGGTCGTGGTAGACGCTGTAGAGATCTTTTCCGTGCTGCCAGGAGTCTTCGAGGCCTTCGAGAGTGATTTGAGGAAATTGACATGAGCCGTTGAAACCCGCTTGCGCAAAGGGATTTACCGGGTCGGTATATACACTCCAGTATGTTGATGCAGAAGTCTTGTTAGACGTAGAATCGAGGGGCTCTCCGTAGTAGAAAAGGCCTTGATCTTTGCACTCCCAGCGGTACGATTCTCGCGGGAATGTGTTCGAAGCATATGGTGTACGCTTGTGGTGACGATGAATACTTTTTTACTCTTCTGTAAGTTATCACTATTTTTGTCAATGCAGATAGACGTACTCACACCTCTACATAAACCAGTTCAAACTCATCACCCACTTTGACGTATTCTTCTTTGCGCACGTGAGGCATGTTGCACCAGTTGTAAGTGCCATACTCAACACCAGCTGGTAGCTGCGAGCTGTTGAATATGAAGCCATTCGTTCCAGTACCGTTTAGAATTTGGTCAAGATCATTGATCCAGCTTTTCTTGGGTGGGTACCATCCCAAGTCAACCTCTGTTGCTGATACCGAAGTGGCGATGCTTGCCAGCATCAATGTGATGTAGTTGCGTGAGGCCATGCCAATGCTGACAGACAAGAGATGGGCGAGCACGAAAGTGGTGCAGGTTGCAACAAGCACGGAAGAGGCGCAGAGGACTACATACCGCATTGTTTATATCGCAGTTTATCAAGACGCGATATCGGGAACCATTGCAGAAAACAGAACGTCTCGTCATCAGTAGCAAGCGCTAGCAGGAGGTACCTTTGGGAGGATGCGCGCACGCGTCGAAGACTGCCGTCGCGATTGGTCCACTGGAGAAGGAAGCGGGTTCGTCGTCCGTCCCACTCCGGAATTGACCAAACATGGTGCTGTACCCAACCACGCTCCACACATCCTCCAAGTGTTCTTTATCAAAGGGACAACAAGTCCAACTTAAAAGGCACGAACGCGGCATTGTTGTAATGTTGATCCGCCGATGTCAGCAATACGAGCTTTTTACACAAGACTCCGAGTCAAGTCAAAGTCAGAGTCAAGCCAAAGTCAAAGTCAAAGTCGAGTCAAAGTCAAAGTCAAGTAGCAAAGAAGTAAAAACTTTGACATTTCCTCAAACACTCAACCCCTCAATTGCTGCGTAAAAAAGCAACCGCTAAATACAGTTTGGAACTACCTCGTCAATAAAAGCTACGCTCAGCGCCAAGTTTAACCACCCGGATCCTTCTTGCAAAGAGGAAACGGTGTGGGAAGAGCATGAATCTAAGGGGTACTAAACAATCGAAAGGGGGTATGCGCAATATTGAAGTCAAACTCAGATAAACAGACAAATAAAAGACAAAGGAGTATCAAACATAGTCGACATAGGAAAAGGGTATGTGTCAAGCTCAAGTATACACATGCGCCTTGTGAAATGCGTACGATGTGAAAGTGTAACATGCTCGGCACGTTCAAATGCTTGTTTCCTCAAACATGCACTGTTGGACAAATGCTGTTTTTGGATAATGAAGGCTGGCAGTGTTGCGGTCCAACGACGTACCAGCGCGGATTCTTGTTGATTTCACAGACTGCTGTTTTTGCTTCTAGAGCAGATGATCGGTTAAAAGGCACCGGGTCGGTATGGGCGATACTCGCGACCTTCTGCGCTGACTGCGCGACCGTTGGTAGCAGGGACTGAGAGTTGTCTCGATGTTGGTCCATCTGCAGTAGCGACGCGACGCCTGCCCTTTTCGAGTCGTGTCGTCCTCCAGCTCTCATACCACTGCTCGCGGCTGGCTTCACGGAGCTCAGAACGCCAATCGCTAAAGACGCTTTCCCTGAGCTTGACGAAATCGCAATGCTCTGGGTTGTAGGGATCGGCAAAACCCCAAGGAAACCTACGCCCAATAACCTCGGGGTCATAGGGATCCGGCGAGATGATGCTGAGAGGCAGGAAAGGTGTTTCGGTGCTTTCGCTGTGAATCGACGCAGCCATGGCAGACGGCTTGCGGCTGTGGTTCCTGCTACCATTTGGTGCCGACGCCGAAGGCGATTGGGATTTGGTGGACGACGCAGACGAGGCAATTGAGCGCGCGGCTTCGGAGGAGGAGCGTTCGAGAATCTTGTTCAACATCTCGGATTTCTGTTCGCCGTCAGACGAGTGCTCATACTCATCCTCGTCGCGCTCGTCGAGTCGGTCCTCATCATCATCCTCGTCGTCGCCCAATTCGAGGTTCAAAGCCTCGAGTGGGTCCAACTTGGATCGTTTGATTGTGTCCCACACCGTCTTCTTGAGATAGCGCATGTGGGCACCAGTGATGGTGTCTGCCTTGCTGATGACTGGAATCACGGTAGTCCTTGTTTGGAGCTCGCGGAGCACATTGAGATCCAGATTCTCGTCCAAGCCTCCGAAAATGGCACTGCCGGCATTGATGATATTGGCATTCTTGCGGGCCTCGGCAATGTTCTGATCCAAACGGATGGGATCCAACAAGAGAAAGACGCAGTGGATATGCGTGTCCTTTGCTCCTGGGGAACGGACAACCTTTTGCTCTTCACTGAATGTGTCCTCAAACTTGGATTCGAGAAAGGTGGTGATCAGAGGCAGCTGGAAGTCGACAATGTTCTTCTCGAGGCCCTCGGAGTCCCAGAGGGTGACGCCCACTCTCTCGCCATCGACTTCGGTCTCGAGAAACTGCGAGGTGAAGGGCGAATCATCACCACCAACGGCAGTTGCAGGTGGAGAAGGGGTGCGCGGTCGCTTGCTAGCGGGAAGCGCGAGGGCAGTGCGCAAGAACTCGATGAAGGCGGACTTGCCGGAGCCCTTTGTGCCAATGACAAGGATGCTGAAGTATGGTTAGCTGGCGTAAGTGAAGAGATGGTGGTGACATACTTGAATGGCGTGGGATCCTTCCTCCTGCGCACGCGGCGAGGGCTGTTGACGTTGGTGGCCTGGGTACTGGCATAGCTGTAGCGGCCGCGGTTGGTCATGCTCTCGGTCCTGGGGTATGGATCAATGTCGGCAGGCAGTGGAGGCGAAGGTCCGGTGGGCATGTTGGGCTGGCGAGCCACCTTGGAAGGATCAACCGAGGGCCGGCTGAAGTTGAAGGCATTGGGGTTGTAGGCGCCGACTTTGTTGGAGACAATGGCGACCGAGTCTGGACGATAGGTATCCTCGCCGCCGAACGTGGCGATCTGGGGCAGGGCCGAGTGCGAGGGCAGGCGGGGCGGCTGGGTGGGGAGCATGCTGGCCTCGCGCTGCCTGCGCAAAGCCTCCTCCTGGGCGAGGGCCTTTTGCTTGCGGCTCATTTTTGCTCCAGAGGTGCTTCTGCTGGCGCTGCTACCACGAGTCTCTGAGGAGCTCTTTCCGCTAGCTCTGCGCAGAAAGTTGAAGCTGGTCCTGCGTGTTCCGGACTGGTTGTCGACAGAGGAGAGCGAAGGACGAGCAGCAGTGTCGGGCGAGTCTTCCTTGTGTGCCGAGGGATTGGAGGAGTTGGGAGCGGCAGTGTCCGTAGTAGAGGCCATGGTGGGCGGAAGGGGGGGGAGTCTTAATATCAGTGGCTCAATGGTTGCGCGCGTGGTTAATCTTAGTAACGGAGAGTGAGAGGGCTCCTGGGTGGGCAGTCAGTCGGAAGAGAGAGCTAGCTTCCCTATGCCAGACAGGGTCAAGAGATTGGGTCGACGAAATGGCGTCGACAGAAATTGAAATTGGAGGAGGGAGCGGCCGCCTGTGTGGCCAGGTTAGCAGTCTGCTCCAACGCGTATCCCATGGCGCGTGCGGGACAGAGACCAGGGTGTGGGTCAGAGGAGTCGGAGGGACGTCTGCGTATGTACGTACTAACCTTAATATCCGACACTACTGCAGGGACGACGATATTGGGGCCAGGTGGTGGTGGCAGCCCCGGATTCTGCAACAGCAAAAGAAACAAGGGACAGCAAGGCGAGACCTGACGTGCTTGCGGATGCCAGTAGGGCTGAGGGAGGAGTGCGGCAAAAGCAAATGAGTGCAGGGCAGCGTGGACGAGGCCAGGCGTGGGAGGGAGGGCGCCGAGCAAAGGGCTGAAATGGGACTGGACTGGCCTTGACTGGCTCTGGGCGCGCTGCGGGAAATGGCAGATGCAGATACAACGCCCGACGAGGGTGGCACGCACACCCGGCCTCAATGCGAAACCGCTTGCTTGCTGACGGCATTGATTGGGCAAATGCACGTATAATTTGCACTTTGCACCCACGGCTGGCCGACGACAGATGACATGGATGCCGATCCACGACGGGCCAGTCATTGTAGCCGAGGCGATGGCGCTATGGATGCACTGGGTGGGCAGGGCCAGCAGTGGGAGTGGATGTGCGTGTAGATGTGTGAATAGGGGGCTTGCCCTAGCCCGACGATCCTCACACGCCACGGCGCAGCAGCACCACAAGCCAAGTGTCGCTCTGACGGCGGGTGCGTGAATGCTCCCCATCGCCATGCTGCCTCTGCAGACACTGCAAATGCCCTGTATCTCAGTATGCGTATGTGTTTACATTCATGCCTTGGCAGTCAATCCTCGACGCCTCAGCCCTACTTGGCCAGTCGGGGGGCCTGCGCCACAGCAACACCATGCACACACGCACACGCACACGCACACGGCCTCGACGGCAGACTCTCGCCGAACCCTGCGCCTATCGATATCCTACCCCGCAATCACACGGTTCACCACGTTGGGCGTTTCTTTTCTTCTCCTTCCCCCGCCCGTGTCCTCGGTACCATTGCCATTGACTTGCGCCCAGCAACACCGCCTGTGGCGCCGCCATCTTCTTATCCCGACTACCATGTAGACAGCCAATGCCATTACTCCCCAAGGCTCCAGAAACACCGGTGGCTTGCCATGCCATCCCCTAGCATGACACCGCCACCATCATACGACATGTTGATGGACATGCTGTAGCCAAAACGTTAAACCTCGCACATGACGCAAACGTCAATCTGACTCGTGCCTTGATGCGTCTAATTAAAGCGAATAGCTGCCTCGCTCTTCAATCGACTTCATCACTTCCTCAGTATGCTGCCAAACCTTGTCCACCCCACCCTCGTCCCGAAGCTTTCTCGCATTGTCCGTGTCTGCCAATATCTCGCCATTCCAGTTGAGAAGGTAACTCCCGCTGCCTACAACCCCATCACTACCCACCATACTCGTCGTCTCTGCCGCCACACGTGGAGCGTAGATAGGCGAGCTGGCAGCAAACAGATGCCGCTCCCCACTCTCCCCCTGGGGAACAAACATCAGCCGGCCCAACTTGGAGAGCACAAACTTGGCTACTCCATTAAGCGGCCCAAAAACTTGACGCGTTACCCCCGTCTCAACCCCCGATGGGTAGGCGTGGATGTAGGTCGTCTTAGGGTGCTGCTTAGCCAGGTGGGCTGCAGACAAAGAAAGCATCGCGCTCGCATGGACCATGACATTCTTCAGGCTAAACGTGTTCTTGAGCGAAAGGTCTGAGAAGTTGACTCCTTTCAGTCGCAGGCCAGCCTGTGGATCCAAGACTGCAACTACGCGCGAAAGCTCGTTTGATGCTGCTGCTGCATCCATCAAGGGACTAAGCTGTTGGATGAATCGCATGCGTGCATAGTAGTGCAATGAAAACTTGCGATCCAGCCCCTCGACTGTCTCGTCGCGGCCCTTGAGGGTAAGATATCCGCACGTCATAAAGAGTATGTTGACATGCTTTTCCTTGCTCTTGATCTCGTTGCATGCCTCGTCCACGTTCTTCAATAGCGAAACGTCTTTTTGGATAAAGCTTACTTTTGACGCCGAGTTGATCTCGCGGAGCTCGTCCACGATCTTGCTTGCTTCGGTCGCATTGCGCCCAATGAGGTAGACGGTCGGCGAGACTGTGTGACGAACTAGTTCGCGTGCTGTGAAGAGGCCGATTCCGCTTGTGCCTCCGACAAAGACGGCAACAGGGTTGGGTAGGACAGATTTGAATGTTGCGTTGTGACTGCGGACTTCTGATATTGCAACCATGATGATGGTGATGATGATGATGATGATGATGATGATAAGTAATGGGGCAGCTTTGCAGACTGTCCTACAGCGGCTGCGAACGTCTTATGTACAGGCTGTTTATCGTACAACTGTGCCGCCGGCAGACAACTGGTCCGAAAAGTCTCGGCGTTCGTCCGGCCCCCAACAACGAAGCCATGCACAATGGCAGAACAAGTGTTGTGAGCCGACAGGGACCCACCACACAGTCACAACATCACACTGGCAGCTCCATGCATGTGGTGCTCAATGCGGCTCAAGCACAAGTCTCGGGTAGCCTCCGAACATGGCGCTACTACTGGGTCCCACCAGACCCTGATTCCCTTGCCTGTCGTCCCCACTTTGCCCGTCTCTCCAACACACGACATCATGACTCAATCTCCATCTCGAGCGGCCCTTCTGGCTCAAGAATCGCGTCCACGATGAACACACTCGGTGATCTGTCTCCCGCCCTAGATCCGACCCAGCTTGCCGCGGGGCAGGCGCCTCCAACCCCGCCTCATGAGAATGCCCTCGACGACGTGTATGGCTCTGCGCCTTCGTCACCAGTTTTCTCTACACATGCCCCGCAGGCACGGCGCCACGAAATTCTTTCCGATCTGCCCTCTCGTCAGCGCGCCCTGGATACGGATGCCTATCGAGAAGGCCTAGCAACCAGCAAGGGCCAGTACGTACAGGAAGGATTCGACGAAGGCTATTCTCTCGGGGCAAATCTTGGACTCAACACAGGCTACATCCTCGGTGTTCTACAAGGCTTTGTTGCCGCATGGAAGAACCATGATCAGCAAGTTCACAAGGAGGCCACGGAAATCTATAATACGGCTCGGACCGAATTGGCCATAGAGCAGCTTTTAGGCAAACAATGGGTGGATGAGGAAGGCATCTGGAAATGGGGTGTCGTGGGCAAGGAAGACGATCCTACATTTAGAGAGGTCGCCGCTCAGCATCCCGTGATACAGAAGTGGATGGACAAAATCCAAGAATTGGCTAAAAGGTGGAATGTGGACCTCAAGGCAGTAGATAAGATGCATGCCTTACAAGAACACGAGATTTGAGAAGAAGAAGACAAAAAAGACATAATCAAAAACACGGGACTCAAAGTCCCTGAGAAGCAGTCTTTGCTTGGTCATGGGAAGCCTTGGTACACTGTTTTAGTAAATCAACATTCTATCTTCGCTTTTGGTCGGCCGGTTGAGTTGGAGATAAAATTGCCCATCACCGATGGTATGAGGCCTACTTGAAGCTTTCGTTACTGCTACAATATTACAAGTAGTATTTCCTTAATATGCACATTAGTATAGTAAATTCAGAATCAGCCCTTCATCTTATTGCATGTTTGTTTGACATAATATTGTGGTAGTACTAATAATCCGTAGTAAAGGCGGCTCGTTTTGGTCTGGGTTGTCCAGTTCCACCGATCGGCCGAAAGCCTCGGAGGTTCAAGGTTGTTGCCTTCTGACCGCACGGACCAGGAAGCACCGAAAATGCCGTCATGACTATACGGCCAAAGATAAACACCCGTTGCGACATGCTCATCATGCCAAATCTCACTCGTCTCGTTTTGCTTCAGCTCTCCTCTTGACAGCCATGATACATGGCTTGTCTGCTCTTCATCGAGCACATGCACATAGCGCCACACTGCGGTTGCTGACGTCAACCACTTACCCCACGCGCTTGTACCAAGCACAACTTGCGCGCCGCCTGCAGACACAAGCATGGGAACCATTGCGCCCCCCAAACCCTGCCGACCTGCCCAAACCCAAGCAGCGCAAGATCAAGCCCCCTTTTACCCGTCGAAAGTGGGTGCGCCGTCTCGCTGCTGTCTCTGTACTGCTCGGCGCAGGATGGGCAGTTGACCGGCAGTTCAATGCCTCGTCCATCACTCGTAGTCTGCGCACATTCAAAGTCGGCCTCTTAATTGGAATCGACTACAAGATCAACTTTCGTGCGCACCCACCGCTTGCAAATAGCATCGAGGATCTCCATGCCAGGAACGCGACAAGGATCTTTGATCTTCTGCGATACAATGGCGGGCTGTATCTGAAGATTGGCCAGGCCATTGCTATGCAGAGTGCCATCCTCCCGCCACAGTTCCAGAAGATGTTTCAGCAAATGTTTGACGATGCGCCGCAGAATGAGTGGTGGGAGGTGGAGAAGGTCATACGGGAAGACTTTGGCAAGAGCGTTGAGGAGGTTTTTGGCATTGGCTTCACGAAGCAAGATGGCCGAGGTATCATGGAGAAGACTGCTCGAGCTAGTGCGAGTGTTGCCCAGGTCCATTGGGCAAGGCTGGCAGATGGAAGAGAGGTAGCCATCAAGATCCAGAAGCGAGAGATTGCACAACAGGTCGGATGGGATCTCTGGGCTTTCAAGGTGGTCTCCAAAGTATATACATGGTGGTTCGGAATCCCCGTCTATACCCTCGTGCCATACATATCAGAGCGCCTAATGCTAGAAACGGATTTTGAAAACGAGGCAAACAATGCGCTAGAGATGAAGACACTGGTATCTGGAGAGCCAAGACTCAATGGACGAGTTTACATACCTACTGTTTACCGCGAGCTTTCCAGCAAGCGAGTCATGACAGCCGAGTGGATAGAGGGGGTTAGGTTATGGGATAAAGAAGGAATTACAGGCAGCTGGAAAGGAGGATGGCGTCGCGGCAGCCCAGGTGCAGGCGGCGAACAACTACCACCTATCCCACAAGATGCGCCAGTGGACACTCATGCTCCAGAAGATGCCACAAAGCATGATTTCTTCAAGCCGGATCGCAGCTACTGGCGCGGCAAGGACGGCAAGGGCGGTCTAGGCGTCTCTTTGAAGACTACGATGAATACCATTGTAGATCTTTTTTCGGCGCAGATGTTCCTATGGGGCGCTGTACACTGTGACCCGCATCCTGGTAACATTTTCGTTCGCCGCCTCCCCAACGGACAACCCGAAGTCGTCCTCATCGACCACGGTCTGTACATTCGCATGGATCCCAAGTTCCGCCTTCAATATGCTACGTTCTGGAAATCACTCTTGGCTTTCGACAACGACAAAATTGAGGAGATTGTTAGTAGCTGGGGTGTCAAACATGCCGACATTTTCGCCTCTGCAACGCTCATGCGCCCGTACGAAGGCGGTGACAAGAGCGTAGCTGAGGTGCTCAAAGCCGAACGCAAGGGCAAAGACCAAGCCGAGCGCGCTTTTGAAATGCAAGCCAAAGGACGCGATGCTATCAAGCTTATTCTTGGCGACGATGCCAAATTCCCACGTGAACTTCTCTTCATTGGGCGCAACCTACGTATCGTTCAGGGTAACAACCAATTTCTCGGCTCCCCAGTCAACCGTATCAAGATCACTGGCTTGTGGGCTAGCAGAGCCCTAATCGAGAGCAAGGATCTGGATGTGGGCGAACGGTTGAAGAACTGGATTCAGCATCTGCGCTTCCGTTGTGTATTGGCGCTCAGTGATGCAGTCTTCTTCTGGAGCAAGATCAAGCAGTTGATTGGCGTGGGTCGAGGCATGGAAGATGACATTGAGGCGCATATGCGCGTTATGGCCAAGGACTTTGGTGTCGAATTGAACCACGGTGTGTTTGAGGGATAGACGGTGATGGAGATTTGTATGAATAGATGGATGATAATAGCCGCTCTTCTAAATTTATACTTGTTTCATAGAATACAGGTCCCTGAATGCGAGCCTCAGCTGTGTATGCAATGTAAGCGTTTCGAGCTGTCCACCACCATTACAAACGTCCAAGCTCGTGATGACGCGCCTCGTGAATGTGCCGAGGTAAGTCGCAGAAGACGGTGAGACACCTCAACCTTTCCACTGCAATACCATTATACCCATAGCCATCCCATCTCCCATAGGGTGCTCCGCTCTCCCCTCATCTCACATTTCCCAACCAAACTTTCCGTCACCTTGCTCCACTTTCGACGCGTCCACGCGTTTTGCCGAACCTCGGCCAGACGGACTCGACTCGCTTGATTCTTGCGGGGAAAGCAACGGGGGATTACTATTCAGGGACCCATCACCATCATCACGTTTCCAAAGATCAAAGAAGAAATCTCCACCTTTTTTCCATACCCGCTTTGAGATAGCCTTGCTTCGTAAATCTTGGGACCCCTTGAAAGGAAAAAAAAACAATATCGACTACTCCATCATGTCGTCCTCGCAATACTCGGATATCGTATTTGAAATCCGCAACCAGATCGGTATAATCAAGGTATTGCTCACTTTTTTCCTTGCCCCCCATCTACGCACATTTGTATTTTTGGGTGTAAATATGATTAACTCGTATACAAGTTCAACCGCCCGAAAGCACTCAACTCCTTCGGCGGCAACCTCATCCCCGATGTCATTGCCGCGCTGCGCGTGCTCAACGAGCATCCAGATACCATCTTCACCGTCCTAACGGGCGAAGGCCGGTTTTTCTCGGCAGGTGCGGATGTCAAGGCTGTTGCCGGGGTGGGTGGAGAGGCGTTTAAGAATGAGGGTGAGAACAAGCTAGTGCAGTTGGGAAGGTTTACTTATGGTAAGTTTGCTGAATCCAATATCAAGATGAGTACTGCAGTAGATCTAACACGGTGTGTCTAGCGACTGAACTTCTGCGCTCGATGATTGATCACAAGAAGGTTCTCATTCTCGCGCTCAACGGTCCTGCTGTCGGTGGCGGTGCAGCATGGTTCCCTGGTATCGCGGATATTGTACTTGCTTCGTCGACTGCATGGCTCCAGTGCCCCTTTTCTGCGCTCGGCCTCGTGCCTGAGAATGGCTCTGCGTTGTCTTTTGCCCAGCACATGGGCATCCACCGTGCAAACGACTTTCTCATGTTTGGTCGCAAACTCACTGCGCAAGAACTGCTTGATGCTGGCTTGTACAACTATGTCTGGGACGCGACGGGCGACGAGTTTCAAAAGAAGGTTGTAGAGTTCTTGGAAGAGCAGTTGAAGGTGAATGATGGCAAGAGTATGATCGAGATGAAGCGGTTGCAGAATGCGCCGATTAGAGATGCAAGGATGATGGCGGTCGTAAACTCGATTGATGCGCTTGCGGAGCGGTTTGTCGAGAATGCGCCGATGAAGAGGTTTGAAATTAAGAGGAGGGAGTTGGAGGAGAAGAGTAAGGCTAAGGCAAAGATTTAGAGTGTAGAGTCTGGGATTGATAGATGGTTTGGCGGTAGTTTGTGGCACGTTTTGAAAGACCACACACAAAGTACACGAATAGATTTCGGTTTTCTCCTAGATTCTGGACTAGGCTTGAATTTCGTCTTGGAGCATGCATACATCAGAGTACATTCGCACGGTGGTACAACAATCTCCGATAATACTCGTGTACTACCAGACGGCGCCCCGCTTTAACTTCAACCCCTGTCAAATTCGCAATCCCCCACATCTTTCCGACATCGCGTCAAGTAGTCCCGGGAGAACATATATCCAAGGTAGATGAGTATTCCAACCCTGCCATACAAATAGCAACTTGTCAAACTCACAATTCCCAGTTCAGAATCCCTTGATCGAATAACGTCATCACAATGGCACCAAACTGGGACAGACTCATCCGCTTCATTGCGACAGACGGCCGCGAGCTGCGGGGTCAACCAACCCTCCCCTCCGCGGACTTTGATATTGGAACGACAACCGAGGAAACGGGCCTAAAAGCCAAAGTCATCGACGTCAAAAACAATGATATCTTTGACCCAGCGACAAAAGTCACAGACGAAGAGGTGACTGTGAAGAAGCTTCTCGGTCCCGTGACACAGGATGAAGTCCCAATCATCCGATGCATAGGACTGAACTTCATCAAGCACAGTGTGTTCCCCTATCATTCCAAGAAAGCCCACCACACATAACCACTTACTGATCACTTGAGCAAAAACAGTCCAAGAAGGAGGCCGCACACTCCCCCCCTTCCCCTCCACCTTCATCAAAGCAAACACCTGCCTAACCGACCACAACGCCCCAATCGTCATCCCGAAAATCGCCCAAGACAATCAAGCCGACTACGAAGGCGAACTCTGCTTCATCATCTCGCGCGATGCAAAAGACGTCTCCGAATCCAACGCCTTTGACTACATCGGCGGCTACCTCTCCGGCAACGACGTGTCGAGCCGCAAACTGCAGCGCGACCCCCTCCTCGCCGGCACCGTCCCGCAATGGAACTTTTCAAAAGGCTTCGACACGTACGCGCCGCTAGGCCCGCAAATCGTCAGCACCGCCGTCATTCCCGACCCCAGCGTCTTGCAGCTGCAGACGCGCGTGAATGGCGAGTTAAGACAGGATTCCGGTATTGATGATTTGTGCTTTAAGATTCCGACGCTGGTGGCGTATTGTAGTCAGGGGACTACGCTCAAGAAGGGGACGGTGTTCATGACGGGGACGTGTGCGGGGGTCGGGTATGCGATGGCGACGCCCCAGTTTTTGAAGCCGGGGGATGTGGTGGAGGTTAGTGTTAAGCCGCATGTTGGGACGTTGAGGAATGTGGTTGAGTATGCTTGATTGGGAGTTGGGAGGTGGAGAAGAGGAGGATCAGGGAGAGAGCGAAGAAGTCGTCTTAGCGGAAGAACGAGAATGTTGTAGTGGTGTCATGTTTCGAACGTTTTACGGATATCGAGCAGTGTACTTTCGAAGAGAAGAAATCGGAGTGAAAACAGTGAAATCTTGTTGAATGATAATCTCAGATCACAGTAAGCACTTCACCTGTGTAAACCTGGAAAAGTCCAACCCGCACAGCTAACGAGGGGAATATGTCATTATGGCCTATCACCTCTTCAAGCTAAGACAGTTCCAGGCAAAAAACTGACAGTTTGTCAAATACCCAAACAAGCCCTAGGGTAACCTTCCCACGGATCGAGCCAACGTCCCGGCGTGCTAAAATACCCATCACACGGTCTACCCATGCGACATATGCTGTACGACAGGGAGTACGATGAACTACACCTAGTAGCTCCAGTCCCAGCATCGGCTCATCTACGGGAATGACCAAGGACGCAATCTCCCCGCCAGTGACCCACAGCAGCAGTAACTCGTACCTAAGATCATCGCTGTCCAGTTCCTGCATGGCGTTCGCCAAACAAAGGATCTGCACTGTAAAAGCATGGGACCACCACGGAATGCCTTACAGACGGCGGCTATATGTAATACGAGACAAAATCACACCCGGGGGCGGGCAGAAAGTGTGCTTCGTGCACGTGCAAAGCGCGAACCGACTCTAGCAATGGGAGCCAGTCCCAGAACCGTTCTTTTTTTACGCAGTATAGAGAACAAAGCGGAATCGTCGATACAATAGTATATCAGATGGAAACAGAGAATTGTGAGAAAGCACCACATCGTATGATTTGCTTTCGATCGATGACCACGATTCTCACGAGTTTCTAGGAGCGTACGCGCTGACCACCGGCGCAAACCAGCTCGCTAAGCGGATTGTTACGTGCATACTTACGTAGTATGTACAAGTTGCATATTCCTTGCACTATGCTACAATCATGCCACACACACACACACACACACACACACACACACACACACACACACACACACACACACACACACACACATCTTCTCTCACCGACAGGGCCACCCTCCTAAGTACTACTTACTACTACTTACAATCGGGGATCCCGAAGTCCGATCGCAGACCACCCCTCCCTTGCCAAAGCCGTTGGCGCCATCGTGGGGGGGTTCCTATCACTCTCACACACAGACATCCAACAAAGACGGGTAGGTAAAGCATGTTCCCACAAAAATCAAGGCAAGGCTGGGCGGATGGGGACACAAGCCCCCCATATTTATTAGCCAAGCTAGGGTTCTCTTGGGACAAAAAAAGGCTTGTTGGATCGTCACACGGGTCCGTTCGCGTGTGCGGGTTGACCCCACCAACCATGACAGGCTGCCAAGTTGCCTTGTACGTAGTAGTAACCAACCAGATTCTACTTTCCTACTAGAGAAACGTTTCATGTCGCTTTCTTGCACTGCCCTTTCTCTACCACTAACCTGTTTTTGGGGGTTGTTTGCGGCAGCTTGACGATGCGGGGACAGCTTTTTTTTGCCCTGCATGCTCGGGAGTTTTTGTTTTGTCTGTGCGGTGGTTAACTACGGTGGTAGGGGTTGCTTGATGACGCTTGGCCTCCCCCTGCCCGCCGCAGTACGCTTTGGAAAGTTACCATGGTGGCGGTGGGAGCGTATACGAGTCGCTGCAAAGTGACACATGTTCAACATCCTTTTTTTCTTGGTCGGTATGCGAGCTTTTTGGAAGGATGGCGTATTGGGGGCGCTTGGAGAGGGCGGTGTTTGAGAGGAGCTGAATACACTGCTACGTGTGTGTGTGTGTGCGCGTATGTGCGTACATCATGTACACATGTAGTCACCAAAGCAAGCCACGCCGAGATCCTTCACCGGGGCAACCCTCTCGAAGTAGCAAGCCGTAGTCACGAAGGAATCAAGTCATACGCAGATGACACTTGAGATACTCCCAAAAAATAATCCCAGGAAATAGAAAATCGCGCAAGCTTGGGGGAGGAGTCTCGGCGAGGGGGGAAGCTTAGTCTGCCGTTTAAGAGTGTGGCTATGGCGGGCATTCGAAAATCGCTCATGGCTAACCACCAAGAGTTTGGACTCGACCATCTTACCGGAGTAGCAACAACGCCGTGGCATTCGCTGCCGTGCAAAACGTGACAGCCACCTGTAACAGGGGCATGCCCTTGCACCCGCTTCTTTCGCTCCTTTTCTTTTATTCTATCAAAAATGTATGAGGTATTTGTGCGTCCAATCGTGCGGAGCGGGCCCCGTAGACAGGCCCTTTGTCACGCATGTCATCTGCGGTTGCTGGTATGCGGCTATGCCTTGCTTGGTGCTTGTAATCATACACGCGGTGGGGGGCTCGAAACAAGGACAGGCAAGACAAGCGCTCGTTGCGGTTCTGGGAGCCTTTTTTGGGGGCCCCACGGCGGAATACTACTAGTAGTATAATAAGAAAAAAGAGGAAGGATGAGCTATCCCGATGCTGGGCTGGGCTGGTTGTTACATCACATATAAAATACAGCCCGTCACATAATTGACCGAAGCCGTTGCTTTTTGGACTGAACGCGTTCCCTTTTCTCTTTCCCTTCACCTCTTCATTGTTCTTCTCTGAGAGCCAACCGCTTAGATCCAAACTGCGCTCTCGCTCCCCTCACATGGACAACGAAGAGAAAGGAATCCCCCGTGTTCGCTTTGGGGAGCTCAATCTCCCCGCCGAGGCAGATGGATACGTGACACACGACCGGCGCCATGAGCGGCCGTTGTCAAGACGGTCCAGCGTGGGTAGCATGTCTATTCGCAGTACTGGCGCGCGTACAGTTCAGCCGGAGACTGCTCTGCCCATCGCCTACCGCACACTGTCTATCGAGGTTGATGAGCGTCAACTTGAGAAACAAGCCGAGACGAAAAAGGCAAAGGAGAAAGCAGCAATTGGTGATTTAAGCCTTTGTTTCGAATTGTCGTACGATATGATTATACTGACTCTGGAGTATAGATGTGGCGGGCTTGGAATGGCATACTCTTGCCGTCCCCGACTTGTGCCAGCGTCTGTCTGTCAACACTGAGCGCGGTCTCTCCGACGACGATGTCAAGCGGCTCAGAAACCAGTATGGTCCGAACAAGATCACTCCTCCTCCCTCTGGACTCTTAGGCAAGCTGATCGGATACTTCTTTGGTGGTTTCGGAAGTATCCTGATCGTAGCTGGTATCTTGGTATTCGTCTCTTGGAAGCCACTGGGCAGTCCCCCAGCGACAGCTAACTTGGCACTTGCTTGTGTGTTGATTGCTGTCTGGCTCATCCAAGCAGGATTCAATGCTTGGCAGGATTGGTCGACGAGCAAGGTCATGGCTTCCATTGGTACTATGCTTCCAGATGCGTGTATTGTGGTTCGCGGCGGCTCGCAGACGAGCATCTCAGCTCAGGACTTGGTTCCCGGAGACGTCATCGTCATCAAGCAGGGAAACAAGCTTCCGGCTGATGTTCGTTTTATCGAGGTCTCTGGAGATGCCATGTTTGATCGCGCTATTCTTACGGGTAAGTCGTTGTTCTGTGTGTATTTGTATTGTAGAGATTAACGCCCCACAGGTGAATCCGAACCAGTCAATGCCACCGTCAACCGAACCGAAGACAATTATCTCGAAACCAACAATATCGGTATGCAAGGAACGCATTGTGTTTCTGGTAGCTGTGTGGGTGTCTGTGTGGCGACTGGTGACGATACGATTTTCGGTCGCATCGCAAAGCTCACTTCCAACCCTACGACTGGCATGACCCCACTGCAAAAGGAAATTTGGCACTTTGTGCTCATCATTTCTGCCTTTATATTCTGTGTTGTGGTTTTTATCATCATTCTCTGGTAAGCTTGTTTGGGTTGTCGTTTTATGGAGCAGCTATACTTACACAGTTCAGGGCCGCTTGGCTGCGAAAAGCGCATCCCAACTGGATCAACGTGCCCCAGCTCATCGTCAGTTGCGTTTCTGCAGCCGTTGCTTGTACGAGTATCCCGATATCTATATGCTCTGAATGCGCACTGACTCTGTTCCCTCTCTAGTCATCCCTGAGGGTCTCCCCATCGCGCTCACCACGAGTTTGACCATCGTCGCCAACATGATGCGCAAGAACAAGATTCTCTGCAAGTCCCTCAAGACCGTTGAAACACTGGGCTCTGTCTCCGTCATTTGCTCTGACAAAACCGGTACTCTGACCAAGAACAAGATGGTGGTCACCGATGTGTGTTCTGTGGATAAAACCTACACTCTCGACGCAGCGCTCAGAGAAATGGCCGCCGCTGAGTTCGTAACTGATGGTACAATACCAAGGCCTGCCGCTATAGACCAGATCCGCATAATCGGTGGTCTCTGCAACTCTGGTGAATTCGACGCCGCAACCATGCACTTGCCTATTGCTGATCGCAAGATCAACGGCGACGCAACGGACCAGGCTATTCTCCGACTCTCCGAGTCCTTTGGCTCCGTCAGTGAGCTCCGGAACCAGTGGAAAAAGACTTTTGAGGTTGCCTTCAACAGCAAGAACAAGTTCATGGTTAGAATCATGGTCGCTGCTGATCAGCCCAGCACCAGCAGCATCGGTACCCTCCTCGTCAAAGGCGCCCCGGATATCCTCCTGCCCCGCTGCGAACTCGCTCTGAACGAACAGGGAGAAGAAGTCGTCATGTCGGATCTCAAACGCCAGTGGATCGAAGGTGTCAAGGACGACTGGTCGCGCCAGGGCAAACGTGTCATCCTTCTCGCCCGCAAGCCCACCATTGTCGCTACTTCCGGAGCCCAAGAAAAAGACGTCCTCGCCTCAATCCGCGACGGTCTCACATTTGTAGGCATTGTCGGCATTGTCGACCCCCCTCGTGACGAAATCTCAGACGTCGTGCGTATCCTTCGTGGCGCCTCAATCCGCATCTTCATGGTTACCGGCGACTTCAAGCTCACTGCTCAGGCAATTGCTGAGGAATGCGGCATCATTTCCAACTCTTCCATCGTCGATGATATCTCTGCTTTGGATCGCTACGGCAATTCTACTGGCAAGACGAAGCAGGCGATTGTCTTGAGCGGCTCCGAGCTTATTACACTCAACGAGGCTCAGTGGAATCAGCTCTGTGCGTACCAGGAGATTGTGTTTGCAAGGACTACGCCTGAGCAGAAGCTTCGTATTGTCAAGGAGTTCCAGGCCAGAGAGAATGTTGTAGGCATGACGGGTGATGGTGTTAACGACGCTCCCTCGCTCAAAGCCGCTGATATTGGTATCGCTATGGGCGGTGGCTCGGACATTGCCATTGAGGCTTCCGACATGGTTCTTCTCGACTCGTTTGCCGCTGTTGTCGAAGCAGTCAAGTACGGACGCCTTGTTTTCGACAACCTCAAGAAGACTATTGTGTACTTGCTGCCAGCCGGTAGTTTCAGTGAGCTCTGGCCTGTCGTTACCAACGTCGTCTTCGGTATCCCGCAGATTCTGTCTTCCTTCCTCATGGTAAGTAACATAATTCACAGGTTTTTTTTTTAAGTACACAAGCTAATTTTTCCTAGATCATCATCTGCTGTCTCACCGATTGCGCCGCCGCCGTCACACTCGCATACGAGAAGCCCGAAGCCGACGTCCTAGTCCGCCCTCCCCGCAACATCAAAAAGGACAAACTCGTCAACGCCCGCCTCATCTTCCACGCCTACTTCTTCGTCGGTCTCCTCCAATGTTTCCTCGCCTTCACAATGAGTTTCTGGTGGATCGAGCGCAACGGCATTCCCTTCACGGCCATGTGGCTCAAGTTTGGAAACTACGATCCACAATACAGCCCAGAGCTCATAACCAAACTTACAAACGAAGCGTCCAGTATCTACTTTGTCACTCTGGTCGTCATGTACGTTTTCCCCAGTCACATTCCAACTTTCCAAACCCAACAAAGCTAACATTGGAACGATAAGGCAACTTTTCAATCTCCTCGCAACACGTACCCGTCGCCTCAGCGTCTTCCAGCAACCCCCTATTTTCAACAAGGCCACTCAGAACCTCTCTCTCTTCCCCGCCATGATCTTCGCCATCGTAGTCGCCTTCATCTTCCTGTACATTCCTTCTCTGCAAAACGTCATCGACACCACTACTGTCCCCGTCGAGCACTGGTTCCTACCCGCGGCATTTGGCACCGGCCTGCTGCTTCTCGACGAAGCGCGAAAGTACTGCGTGCGGAATTGGCCAAACGGCTTTCTCGCGAAGATTGCCTGGTAAAAGAATTCCAAGCACGAAAATATCTTTTTTATTTTTTTTGCATACGCAACCCCGCTTTTACAAGCATTGTTTTAGTTAGATATAATATGAATTTTAGACAGTATTTTTGTGAGAAGGGAGATGATTGATGGCTGGTTTTGTGATGATCGCGTGGGGGATATGATACCCGTTGTTCTGTGGAGGAATGGAATTGCTGGGATGAGATTGATTTTGAATAAATAGGTTGAATACATAACAAAGTAAAACATCGAAGAGATAGAGTGCAGAATAAAGATGGGATACCTTTTAGGCATCGGAGCGCTGTGCTGCACTGCGTAGTTTCATTGCAACTATAGTCCATTATGCTGCTTCCTTACTTAGCATCGCAACTGCAATTCGATATGCCACTTTCTTGCTGATTTCAATTGCATTTCGGCTTACTACTTCCTTACTGTAACTGCAGTTTAGTTTGCTAGTTTGTTACTAATCGCAACTGCAGTGCACTGTGCTGCTTCCTTCCTTATTATCGCTACTGTAGTTCGCCATTGCTGTTCTGCTGCATTCACTCCAACTACAGTCAGCGTAGTTCTCTATTTACTTATCGATTGAGTACCATATAAAGGATCCAAATCACCACAACTCGACTTCACTCTTCTTCTTCACACCTCGCTCTACATTTATACCCCCCTCTCCTTAAGGGAAAAACCCCGATTTAGCCGATACCCATCAGGCCATGCCATCAGCGTTGACGGCATGGGGTCTCTCCCTTCTACAATATGGGATCCCTGCCTTCTACAACATGATTAATCAAGGTCTTCTTGACGGACCTACTGGGAGGTTGACCCCGATTCCATCACCTTTGGCGAGCAGACTGCTGAGATGGAAAACATGAGCGCCATTCTGGACACTGGTGCATCTGTAAGTGCTCTCCCCTCGGCTAATGTGTGCTTGAAGATTCACATGCTAACTAGGAGGAGCTGATTAGTAGAATCCATCTTGCATCTAAGCTAGACAAAAGCTCGATACGCCTACTCGAAAACAATAGAGCACGCAAACTGCTATCGCAATCGTGCGTCCGACAACACAGCTGCCGCACCTGTCCCTGAACTCAACTCAACTCGGATACTCCGCACCAATCGACATCTGTCGCTGAGTAGCCACACTCGCATGGTAGACGGGCCGTAAGGCAACACCATTATCCGTCAGTTACAGTAGCTAGTCACTGTCACTCATGAGCGATACGAATCAAATCCCTCTCCGTCACAGCCAACGGCCTCATCTTCTAGTTAGCCCTGTCTATGTACAATTGTATTGTGTCCCATTCACTCAACACGGATGATCTCCATTCCAACACCACATATCAGAATCCTTGCACCTGTCGTACCATCACCTGTGTTCAACACAGCCATACTCGACACGTCTGCGACGCTGGTTTTGATCTTGCCTAGCCTCTGGATCTTCAGGGCGTCCTCGGTCACCGGCCGACTGCTACCCTCGCCTTTCGCGTCTGGATCTTGTAGTGTGATTTCCCATTGCCTGACCCACTCGTCATTCCCAGATGTAAAAAGCGTTATGTGAGACCCGCGCCGATACAATGCGCATGCTGTGACAGCTGATGCATGTGTACGATTTACGAGTATTGGAGGGGAAGCGTATGATGTCGTCGGCGATGCTGTAAGTGAGGGTGAAGAGCGCATGAGCAAGAATGCCAGGCTGCCATCATCGCCGCCAGATACAACCAGCATGGCGCCATTATCCAAGCTTTCAGACACCATGACCTTGGAAGAGTTTTGGTGTATCTTTGCAGGGTGATTCCACGTTAATTTGCACATGGCGTTCGGAGATTCTGCAGACAAGCCATGTCCCTTATCCGGTAGTAGCCATGTCACAGCATGACCATCTGTACCAGCCGTCAAGATCGTGGTTGCAGATAGATGTACGCATTGTGTAAGGCATGATGTGAAATAGAGACCTTTGGCGAGAGGCTCCCACTTTGTTGCAGCTTCAGGATCGTAACGATAGGCCTGAAACATATCAATACCAGAACTGCAATGGGGGTCAATAGAGCAGGAATTCTTACCTTGATGCTAGAATCTGAGAACACCATTGTGATCAAATGGGCAGTACCGCAAGTAGTCACATCGAAAGACATGATTCTTAGATCCGCATACTCGCTTTCTGGGGTATAGACACTCTCACAAACGACACCAATGTCAAGAGACGATGATGGTAAGTCCCGGACACGCCACACATAGACTGCGGCAATGGTTAGCAAGTTGTACCGTCGTTTCTGTGACTCGAGAATGAGAAACTGGGACATACATTCTTCGCATCCGCCGCTACTGAACAAATAGTCGCCATTCTCTGACCACTGGAGATGTTGGATACCGGTTGTGTGTTTTCTTAGCGTCCTTCGGCAAACCAGATTTCCCTTGTTATACTGGAATAGTTTGATATCTGTGTCCTCAGCACCTGTGGCGATGAGACGACCGCGAATCCTTGTACAGTCCTTGGACGATACGGTGAGCGCTTTAATTTCGCGCCCGTGACCACCAGACCGGATGACTGTATGGTTCATACCATGTTGGCTATAAATATGCATACTGGAGGCTCTAGTCCACACAAGTGTTCCTCCCAGTGTCAAATATGGATGATATGTCCAGCTTCTATGCGCACCTCCTGTGTCGATGCTCATCACCTCTTCTTCGTTGGTGACATCATAGAGGTACCATTTCTTACTCGAGAAGCCGTGGACGAGTAGACGATCCTCCTGCAAATATAGACCCTCTAGATTGGGACCAAAGGGCAGGGCAAGGTCGTGAACTAAGGTGCTGGACCCTGTAGACAGATCCATATCATGCACAGTAAGACGTCCATCCCGCCCAGCTGAGTACAACTGGGCCCGGGATGGCTCTGCAGGATAATCAATCCATTTCAAACAAGTGACTGTCTCCCCGCTATGTGCTTTCTCAATGATTTTGACCAACGTGGCTATTCCTTCATCCACATCTATGCTGTACAAGGCGATGGAACCACGTCGAAACCCAACAGCTATGAATTCTCTATAAGAGATTCTTAGATGGGCCATACTGGTGACAACAGATCCCGTCAAATGATCTGATATAGGTACTTGTACGTGTTTTGATGTCTCCGTATCGTGCGTAGGATCCACATATAGCAACTGCGCTTTGCCCTGCCCAACAAGCGTCACGAGTAACACTATTGCATTCCGGTAGGAAGATCCAAGCACATCCGCGGCGAATATTTCGCCAACCTTACTGCCCATTGCATACAATCTGGTCAATGTCGCGGCATCCTTACGGTAAACATAGATGCTGCCGTTAGCGCCTGCAATAAATGCAATGCCAGGTTGAGAGCTACTTGCACAAACGGAATAGCCGGCAAGGTCTTCGGGCTGTCCAAGGAGGGTAGCGCTTGACAGAAGGCTTGTGCCATTCCGATCCGAATCAGAAGATAGGGATGCGACCAAGACTTTGCCAGAATTAGTTGTAAGTAGGAATGTAGTCTCGTCTACAAAGCAATAGCTTCTGAAAAATTCTGCCTTTTTCGAGGATTTTTGAACACTGGGTGATAGAGCATCTGCGCCACCGGAAAAAGTAGACTGTGTCCATGATAGTACATCATTCACTGTGTATTCGGCGACACCGCGGGGTATATTGTTTACAGCCTGTAACACTCGAGGCAGCGGTGTGGACGTGATCTTGCTGTCGGCCCCTCCAGCTATCACTTGCTGCGACCCGGTGGGATTATGTGCGATGATTGAAGACCACATGTTCTTGCCACTGTGGTGTGCGGCACAGTCCAGCTCTAGTAATTTGTACGGAAGATTGGATTTATCTGCAGAGTTTGGCGAAAGCTCCCAAGTTCTTGCTGTGGCATCTTCTCCGGCTGATTGAAGTAAAAGCGACCCACTACAGGGTGATGTTTCAAGAAAGCGTATTGTCCAGACACGAGAAAGATGTCCCCAACCGATGGCTAGACAATCTGAACTACCAAACTCGTGGGCGTCGAAGGCCTCATTGCTGAAGCCAGTATGACGCGTCCTTGGTACTTCGGCTTCATTATCTTCGGCTTTTGGTGTGGTAGCATTCGTATTGACGTCTGAGACATCCCATACTCGAATCGTTCGATCATCGCTGCAACTTGCGACCACTCGCTTCAATTTCTGGCAGCACTCGGTTGGGAGCTCCTCAGAGATACGCACACCAAATATCGATCCTTCGTGACCGAGAAACACGCGATGGATAAGAGATGCCTGGCCGTCAACATTGTCATCAGACCATGACCAGTAAATGATCTCGCCAAATGCCGTGCCAGCAGCGACAAGGACCCGATTCAGGTTTTCCCAGAACAGGTGCGCAGAGTAAAGTATAGATCGAGAACTCGATGTCAAGTCTGAGATGCTGACTGAGATAGGTCTGAGAAAAGTATGTCAGTGAATGTGTCCCAACTGAGCAAAGACAGCGTCAGAGATGCGCACCTGTCTGCCGACGCTGTGTCTGTGGTTTTTTGGACCATCACCTGTAGCAGAGCATTATGAGCGGTAACAGCAACACAAATTCCTTTTGGGTACGGCGTGTCATGAGTCAAACTTGCTGGTCTAGGTGCAAGATCGAAAATCCAGTCTGGCGCTTTAGCAACATCGGATGAAGAAAAAGTCAAGCAATCATGATCATCGGCCGCCGAATGAATCTCAAAGGCGCGGACTAGTCGCCCTCCCCAGGCGATGAGCTTGATGATACGCGTATGCTCTTCCGAATAGATGCGTATACCGTGCACTGCTTGCGCCTTGAAGACGCGCTGCGAAGCAATGCATCGTGAGTCCTTGGCATGATAGAAGCGCAGAAATGGGCCTTCTGCGGCAATGTACAGGGAGCCGCACGAGGCCAATGCGGTCACGGGTACGCGAGTGCATTCATGCTGCATTGATCAGTAGCAGTCTAGGTTTTCTCGATGCGCGCTCACATGCAGAGTCGGTGACATTGGCGACGAGGGACGGCACGTGAGGTGCGAGAATATGGCAGATGGAAATTTGGGGTTGAGTCAGCCCCGCGCGACTTCCGTTGCGAGTGCAAGGCGGGGCAATGACGAAGCGTTTCTGGGATTTTTTGTCCATGCTATTCTATGCGCCTGAGTGGCGGCACACAGCTCACACCACAACCACCCATCTTTTTATTTGCACTCACCACCACACCGATATCTGCGCATAATCCGTCAAAATGGCTCTAGCAGGTCCAGCAGGCACAACCATCAACCCGGAGGAGACGGAGAACTTCGAGGAGGTACGTGGGGCGGGCGCTTGAGCGCGAAAGCCGGTGCAGACCGACTAACAAAGGCATAGATTGAGAAGCAGTTCGCCGTCAAAGGTACAGCAAGCTACGCGCATTGAACGCGACTCCTTCTAACACAAATGCGCAGTTGTGCAGCACATGGAGACATACTGGAAGATTCTTGAAAAAGTCCCAGGTTCCAAACTGCGACTGACGAAGATCGACGATGAAATCTACGAACACCTCAAGAAGGACTTCCCCGAGTTCGACGCCTCCGCCACATTGAACGAGGATGAGATGAAGAGCAAAGAGGGCAAGGAGCGGTGGCGCAAGTTCATCAGCGAGTACGAGCACAAGGTCGAGGACTACAACTTCGGCACCATGCTCCGTGCAAGCCCCAAGACCGAGTACGACCAAGAAGGCACCATATTTGCTGTTCGCATGCAGTTCTACGCCATCGAAATCGCACGGTCAGTTTGCCCCACCTGTACAATCCCATTCAGTACTGATTTGAACAGCAACCGTGAAGGCTTGAACGACTGGATCTACGAGAAGGCGCAGGGAAAATAATTCAAATATAACAGTTTGTACGATATAGATACCCAACCCCATCTGCAGGAAGTTCAAACGTGCACCTGCACTAGCTACATGCAACCTGCGACTGGCCTAGCTTTCGACCAAGCCAATCAGAAAGTTGGTTCTTTGTTTGTCTATACCCATTTCTGAACAAGCGATCGTTGATGTTGGCGAATCTTGCGAGATTGTCGACTATGTTGAAATTGGGAATACATTAAGGCCGCGTCATGTGCAGATACTTGATTCTGCCCACTCATGTCACGAAAAGATGCTCATCAAGTCGCTGCACCTGATTTTCAATTTAGCATTGTTTGCATGTTACAAAAATGTGTTTTGGGTGGCAAGTAACAAGTTCAACAATACCATACTAGTGACAGGACGAAGAACTCAGAGTACCGTGATTGCAAATAGCCATGCCATTATGTGCAGAGAACAATATTAAGGAGAATCAGCGCGCAGTGTGAAAGCAACTAGTTCAAAACGCCCCTGCGACTACACGCTAGATCGCACATGGTAATCCCTTGCGCCCAGGAAGTGCAGTTTCAGTATATCATATCATTTTTTCTGTGTAACAATCCAACACTAAACATCCAAAAGGAATTCGATCTTCAGTTCATGGAGAAATGAGAGTTGCTGTTTCTACTCACAAATTTTCGGCTTAGAACCCAAATTACGCAGCATCACAAACTGTTCATATTGTTGGATCACTAGATATCCTTATTTCACAGAGAATGAGTGTGAACGAAATTCATACTTAAACAATTTGCCGCTGGGGCGCGGCTGGAAATACTCGTACAATATTAGTCGTTCATTCCAAATTTAGAAATTCCGGACCAAAAATGCGGCTGACTCTAGGACAATGGTCTATGGTAGTGATCTGGAAAGTGAGCTGATATCTTTGTCGCCTCCGATCAAGATGCCACAAGGGCGCATACAATACGATGTCTAAAACAGGGTGTCTTGTGCAAGCTGCAAATAGACAGAAGCAGCCTTTGTACTCACTAAGCTCAGGTCCCAATTGGTCCCAACGCACTCCTGCGCCCTCACTTTCACTTGTTGTCGCAACCTCATCCATGTGTGGCTCTGCGCGTCAATCTTAACCACGCCCCCACTTTCTCAACACAATCACAGTCTCTGAGTAAGCAATATGGTTACCACCGCGCCTTCGCATGGTACCGATATCCATGAGACAACAAATGCACAAGCATCTGAGGAGCAGAAACACATGTCAAAGGTCGGTTGGAGGGTTCTCTTTGGCTTCACCACAACACGCCATGTGCCGGTAGTACTATGTGGCCTTCTATCGACAACCGTCGCCGCCCTTACGATGCCCGCCTTCGCAGTTCTCTATGGGCTTATCTTCGGGCAGTACACCATGTATGGCGCTGGGTCGACTGATAGCCATGCGCTCATGAGCAACATGACGAGATACTGTATAATACTTGCAGGTATCTGCACGCTCAACTGGATCGCGAACAGTTTCCAGTATCTTTGCTTCCTTACATTCGGTGAGCTCCAGGCGCGGAGCGCCCGTAATCGGATATTTGACGCGCTCATCAAAAAAGACATGGCTTGGTTTGACACGCGCGAAACTGGCACTGCTGCAGTTCTGTCGACAGTGCAGGCGTAAGTGACTAGCCGGAACCTGAACACTGCTCGTTTAAGTGACAAAATGCAGGCATATCCGTGGTTTGAAGCTCTCAGTATCATCGCCATTAGGCGAATTCTGTCAAGCAATTGTTCAGAGCCTTGCAGCTCTGGGAGTCGCTTTCTACTTTTCTTGGAAGCTGGCACTAGTTGTTATGAGCAGTATCCCGTTCCTCTACTTGTTTCTGACACTGGCTGCGAACCGACAATTAATTCGAACGCGCGAACAGTCCGAAATGCTCCAGGCTACACTGAAGTACATGACAACAGCAATATCCAATATTGAGGCAGTCAAGAGCCTTAACGGAGAACAATACGAGCTTCACACCTTCGAAAAGACTGCCGGTCTTGCAGCACGCCTCTATAGACGGGTAGCAAACTTCCGATCAATGCAAATTGGCATCATGCAGTTCTTCACCATCAGCATATTCGTCCAAGGCTTCTGGTACGGCAAATACCTAGTCAGTAATGGAGATGGTGAAGCATCAGACATTCTGACTACCTTCTGGTCAGTCCTCATGGCGACGTCCTCCTTGGCATCAGTGATGCCCCAATTGGTAGTCTTAACCAAGGGCCGGGAAGCAGGTGCCAATCTGGGTATGCTCATCGAGCATAAACCCACCTCTGACCAGCAGCTGGAATCGCAAGGTCATATCAAGCCTGCTCGATGTTTTGGCACCATTGAATTCAGAAAGGTACGCTTGTTTCGCCTCATGTTTGAAACCCGCTGATAGAGTAGGTCAATTTTTCTTATCCTTCTCGCAAAGAGGATGTAGCGATTTGTGATATCACGCTATTCATGCCAGCTGGAGAAACAACTTTCGTCATCGGAAAGAGCGGCTCTGGCAAGAGCACCCTAGGTCAGCTGCTTGTGCGCTTTTACCACCCCTCATCTGGCCAGATCCTCCTTGATGATGTTCCAGTTGAGCAGTTAGATGTACAATGGCTACGAAAGAATATTACACTTGTGGAGCAGCATAGTGTATTATTCAACGATACTATCCATGGCAACATCGCTTTAGGGAAAACAGGCCAGACACTGCATATGCAAGATATCCTCGACGCTGTCAAATTTGCAAAACTGGACCTAGTTGTAAAAGGGCTCTCTGACGGACTGAACACTGAACTCGGCTTAAAAGGTGATTCCATGAGTGGTGGTCAGAGGCAAAGACTGGCACTAGCACGAGCAAAGATTAGGGATTCGCCCGTCCTGATCTTGGACGAATCTACCAGTGGGCTCGACTATGCTACAAGAGCTGGGATATACAAAGCAATACGAGAATGGCGCAAGGGAAAGACGACAATTATTTTTACCCATGATATCTCGCAAATTTGTTCGGACGACTTCCTTTACCTGTTGGGAGATGGCCGAGTGGTACAAGAGGGATACAGAAAGGAGCTTGAAGCTCAAGGAGGACTATTTCAAAGCTTCATTGAGTCACATGAGGAGCAAGGGGAGCATCATTTCAGTGATGCTGATAACGATGGATGCGCAGAAGATGATACTAAAACGAATAGGTCACCGAGATATGACACACAAACAGCTCAACATTCGTTTACTGGGTGGCGAAATTCCCAAGTATCAACTCGTCACAAAAGTTTGCCAGATGGAAGCTCTTTTTTAACAAAAGAGATCGACCTAGGATCGGGAGATGTGGCGCTGGAGCGGCTTCCAAGGTTTGATACAGATGAGTGGAAAGCTCATCTTCCAAAAGATGTCGGATTACGACCAAACTCTATACTACTAGTACAATACACATCGCCTACTAGCGAGCATCCGCAGCCTCTTTCAATATCCAGCCCGATGCCTGCACAACCAAGGCCACCAAAACAGCAACGAAAGCGTGATCGTATTCTCTCTCGACTCCGGTTCTCACGTCACAAGAAGAATGCGTCAGACAAACCTCCCAATTCAACAGAATCACTTTCCATAGAAGAAATTCTCACATCAGTCTGGCCCGCAATAACTTGGCGCTCCCGCATACTCATTTTTGGTGCTCTCATGTGCACCATCATCCACTCGGCCTGTACTCCAGTCTTTGCCTGGGTCTTCGCACGACTTCTCGGTACATTTCAAGAGTTCGCCTCTCAAAGCCATAACAAAGCGCGTGATTACGCCCTCGCGATCCTTGGTATCGCTACTGCCGACGGTCTCTCAAAATACTTCATGTTCTTCCTCTCAGACGCGGTAGCACAAGCCTGGAGCCTATCACTCAAAAGAGAAGCCCTGCGTCGGATCCTGCTACAACCGCGCGAATTCTTTGACAAGGATGAAAACAGCACATCTCGCCTGACCGAAACGCTTGACCACTTTGCTGAGGAAGCGAGGAATCTGCCCGGAAGGTTCGCCTGCATATTCCTTGCCATGGTGCTAATGGTATCAATCTCCATCTCGTGGAGTATGGCTATTTCATGGAAATTAGCACTTGTAGCGCTTGCGATGGGCCCTATTCTCTTTACAATCACAAAGTGTAACAACATGGTCAGCAATCACTGGGAGAAGCTATCTAGCGAGGCCGAAGACAAAGTAGGAGAGGTACTGCACGAGACGTTTGTGAATATTAGAACAGTCCGATGTCTGGGACTAGAGAGTCATTTTCGGAAGAAGTATCGCTATGCAACGACCGAGGCAATCAAGCTGGGTATGAAACGCGCCCTCTACTCTGGCTCTATCTTTGGTCTAGCATTTACCGGCGTCATATTTTTGGCTATTCTCCTGTACTGGTATGGCGCACTGCTCATGTCGAGGAACGAGTATACCGCGAACAAAGTCATGGAATGTTTCTTGATACTCATGCTGAGCGTCAACTACATCAGTTCACTGGCCCAATACATCACTCAGATCAACATCTCAAGAGACGCCAGCACACGACTACTCCGCCTGGCACGACTTCCTACCGAGTCTCACGAAGCAGCAGGAAACCTACCAATCCAATCCATCACCGACATCAGCTTCAAAAACGTAAACTTCACATACCCATCCCGCAAAGACACCCGCATCCTCCACAACCTCACCTTCTCCATCCCCCACGGCTCCTGCACCGCCATCGTCGGATCCTCTGGCTCAGGGAAATCCACAATCGCCTCCCTGCTCCTCAAACTCTACCAGCCAGACACCGACACCACAGCCCCCACAAACGGGCTCTGGCTCTCCTCTCAAAACATCTCTACCCTATCCACCCCCTCCCTCCGCTCCCGCATAGCCCTCGTCCCCCAATCCCCCGTCCTCTTCCCAGGCACAATCGCCCAAAACATAACATACGGGCTGTCTCCTTCCGCCGCGGAAACAAGCCCAGCATGCATCCGCGCAGCAGCCCACGCAGCAGGCCTCTCCGACTTCATCGACAGCCTAGCAAACGGCTACAATACCCTCGTCGGCGCCGGCGGCACCACCCTATCCGGCGGCCAAACCCAGCGTCTCGCCATTGCGCGCGCCCTCGTGCGCAACCCCGACGTCTTGATTCTCGACGAGGCAACCAGCGCGCTGGACGTGTCGTCCATGAACGTGATTCGCGAGACCGTGATCCGGCTTGTAGGGCGGAAACGCGTCAGTCCTGCTAGTAGTAGTGGTACTGTGGGCTCAGGATCTGCTGGGTTATCCGAGGACTATGTGCAGAGTGGTGAGCCGGGTACGAGCGTGACGTCGGTTGTTGAGCTGGATAAGGGGAAGGAGGAGAGGAAGTATATGACGGTTGTTGTGATTACGCATGCGAGGGAGATGATGGCGGTTGCGGATCATGTTGTTGTGATGGAGCAGGGGAGGGTGGTTGAGCAAGGGAGTTTTCAGGAGTTGAAGTGGAAGAGGGGGTCGGCTTTGGGGAGGGCGTTGAGAGGGGAGGTAGTGTAGTAGTTTGTGGTGTGGTGGTTTAAAGTCCTGTTTTGTTGAAATGCTCAAGGTAAAATTGTTTTGTTTGAATGCATGTCTGTTCGGCGTTGAGAACTTCAACAATCTCATCTGTTCCTTTTCTGTCCATAGCAGCATCTCGCAGACATACGTAGTAAGAGAATGTTCATTCACTGTTTCATCCAGCGCCACATACAAAATGATTCAAGAAAACGCAAGATATATGTATTCCTATGAATCATAGCTATGGGAAATTCGACAATACTTTGTAGAAATACTACCTTTGTACGTATCTCCTTCACAGTATATCGAATCAGCAAAAGGTCCATAAAAAAGCCATACAAAGAGCAAACAAGAAGAAACTTTCACCCCTTCCTCCCCCTCGTCGTATACCTAACTCTGATAGTTTCAATTTAGTCGAAGATCAATGATAAAGAAAAAGGAAAAGAAATAAGACGCGAAGACAAGAAACACGCATTCCCCACACATGGGTGGTACGCGAACTCGAACCAGTGTCAAGGATCGTGGATGAAATTTCGATGGTCGAGCCCAAGTCAGTCGAAGAGGCATCGCGACAATTTGTTGCGGGTTGACCGGCGATTAGGTCTTGAAGAAACAGCCGTGCTCCGTGAGAACCAGTAGCCCGAGATTGTGATCGCAACATGTTAGTCGATCATTGCACGTTATCATGTCAAGGGGAGTTTCTTCGACCACTGTACAATACAGGGGCTGACCCTACTCAATGCCTTATGTGTGCTGATGCCTTGTTTCTCGGTCATATGTAGCATTCCGGTTCAAACGCTCATGATGGTAATAGGAGTGGTGACTATTGCGTCTCTGTTGACGCTTATTCCCGTACGTCTAATTCGGCTCCCATAGTTTTCGTCTGTTACCGCCCCGGACTGGGCCTACCTTAGGAGCCGGACGAGAGAATGAGTCGGGGTCGAGTGGTGCGTTGGGGTCATGACGAGGAGCTGGTGGGGCTCGGAAAGTCGGGCCTGGGGGAACGTACGCACCCCGCGGAGCAAAGTTACCACGGCCTCGAAAGGGTGCAGCGCCGCGACCGCGAGGCGATCCATGCCCACCGCGTCCACCGCGAGGGGATTGCTGTTGGGTTGTACGCGCGAAGTCGTTGGGATCGAAAACACGTGGGTTGGGGCTATTGGTAGCTGCTGGACCTCGAGGGGCGCGCTTGAAGAGAACCTCATCTTCATCGTCCGATGTTTCCTCGGGCTTAGTCTCATGTGCGGGACTGGATTTGGGTCGCTCCGTTGCTTTGGACGCGCCTGAGTTGTTGCCCTTAGCAGCACTCGCCTCGACCTCGAGTTTGTGAATGGTCAAATGGTTCTTGTATTCACGATCTTCACGAGCAACCGCATCCCGTAGCTGTTCGAGGCGCTTAGCGCGGATGCCGAATTTCTGGGCGATTGCCTGCTTCGCAGGGTCGTTTGTGAGGAGGATGAAGGACTCGAGAGCCGCATCTGGGTTTCCTTCCTTGTTGATGCGCCATAAGATATGATTGAAGAGGGGCTGGAGGTAGATGGGCACGGGGCCCTTGGTCGCCTTCCCAGAACGGGCGCCGCCGGTGCTGTTACGAGCGGTACGGTCCGGGGAGCCCCCGATCAAAGCGGCAGCCTTGTCGGCGTGTGTGGCTCGGTTGGCGGGCTTGGTGCTCCTGCTGGAGAAGGAGCGCGGGGACTCGAGTGTCTTTGACATGTCGTCGAAGCTGTGAGTCGAACTCATGGACGTCTCGTCGGACATGTCAAGGGCGTTGAAGGAGCTCTCTAGGTCTTCGTGGTAGTCATCGTCGTCCGACTCGCTGTCTTCCATGGAGAGCAGGGTCTCGGGGAGTAGGAAATGCTCCACCTCGGCCCAGGTGCTGTAAGCCTCGTCGGCGCCTTCGAGCTGGACGCGGCTTGCGGCCTCGTTCGACGTGACTTCATCGAGCCATTTGACGGCTTCGCGCGCGTCGGCGTTGATGCGCTCAGTGCCATTCTTGAGGCGATGGAGCTGGGTGAGGGCTTTATTCTCATGTTAGCGGGGGGACAGGGAAGCGGCAATTCTGTGATCGCCTACTGTACAGCGGGACAAAGAGACGGATGGCGTCCTGGGAAATCCACTTGCGGATGCCGTCGCGCGTGCTCTTCTTGACGCCGGCGATGAGGGCAGTGTCGTCGACGATGCAGTTGAATACCTTGCGCCTGGGCGGCTCGGGCGCGCGCATGGCCGTATCGGGCTTGCTGGGCCGGGAGGGAAAAGTGCTTCGGCGCATGGTGGCGCGGGTGCCGTGGTGGCGATGGGGAAACTTGTCGCAGCGATGGGAAATGTGATGGTGGGCGGGCGAGGGCGGATATTGATTGCTGCGTCTGGGTTGGGAACCACGGGTGCGGCTTGCGTTGTTATTATCGGCGGCGGCTTTGCTGGGCGGAGCAACAATCCATTCGTCGTGGCGCAGTGTTTCAAGGCGTGGGCATTGTAGTCGCGCAGGGTTGGGGCGGCGCGCGAAGAAATGAGTCAGGCTGAGGAATGACGCAGCCCTTCATAGTCGTTGCGTTGGTGTGTTACTGTCACGGCGGTTGGGCAAGTGAAGTTCGGGCCCGCATTCCCCCAGCGATGAGGTGCTCACGCCAAGTGGGGGTTGCGCCACACAGCCACAGTTCACGCAGCATTCCATTCCTCGACCTTGTACATAGTGCGTAGTACGTAGATGCTAGCCAGGTCAAAATACAGCAAAGCCCTCCTTGTTCCACCCATGCTTGCTCAGTAGCTCTCCACCTCGTTGCCCCTGCCACTGCTCATGTCTGGCATCCAGCCTTTGGGACGCTCGTTTCCACGCACTGTGAGCCCATACAGGCCTTTCTCGACCTTGTCCACACACTCCCGCATTACAGGCATCTTCTTCGTTTCCAGCTCAGCTGCAAACTTGGATCCACCAGATACCTCAAACATCTCGAGCTGCAGCCGAACCGCCCTCAAGTCATCTAGGACAGTCCGTGGTTTCTGCGTCTCACGTGCAGCTGGCGTCTGTTCATCAATCTCCATTTTGTCACCGCTATCTTCCAGGTCGTGCTCTTGCTTCAGTCTCTTGTTTGACTCTGCCTGTTTGCCTGATGGGAGTTTTCCACTGGTGGCCATGCTTGTAACAGCGAAGCGCATGAGCTCGCCAGTCATATCACAAACACCCAAGATGTAGTCTTCTGGGGTAAAAGCAACGGGTCCTGCTTCACCGCTCATGCTAGCAATTCGTGATTTTGCTTCATCGTATGAAATGAGTGACTGGGTTTCCAGGTAATGTTGGAAACTGAGTGCTTCCATGAACTCTTGATTTCCGCCGGTGATATTATGAGAGTATCGGTAAGCATTGAGTCCTTGAAGATCGGCAGCAATGCTCTTGTATCGATCCTGGATAGTCTCCCAGTACTCAGCATTCTTCTTAGTGACCCAGGGTGGCAATGCTTGGCCAACAGCCCGGATCCTAGTTAGGTTAGATGATTATACGAGGATTGTGATGGAAGACAGCTCACCTCTGAAGGGTGAAGATGCTGTTGAACTGTTAGTTGCTGAGTCAATTTTTTTTAAAAAAGTCCAATACATCTTCTTGCTTGACGCGGTAATGTCGCGCGATGCTTTGATGATTCTTTCTCGACGATCATGATGCTCGTCCAGCTCTGCACGGAACCCTTCGAACATGCTCACAAAAGGTGATGCCGATTGTTCTGGCTTTTCTTCTGCCATGTTTCCGTCTCTTGGTCGTTTGAGCCCCATTGGTCTGCCTGGGTAATGCCTTGTAATCGATGTCAAGCAAATGCTGCGACTATGCACTAGTGCACGTTATCACGTGAAGACTATTCCTCTTGTGGACTAGATCTATGCGACTGCTCTTGCATGCTGCGGAAGCCACCATCTCCTTTCCCCTTGCACTTGGCCAATCCACGTACTCTCCAATCATTGCTTCCTACACCCTCTTTCTGTCTTGTGTTTTTTCTTTGAGACTGTGCTGGTTCTGTACCCTTCAATGACCCAATGGCTCTTTCCTCCTTTTTCCGCAGTCCTGTTTTGGTCTTCACAACTTCTATTGTCTTGCGCGCTGTCTTCCTCATTTATGGTTTGTGGCAAGATGCAAATTCACCAATGAAGTACACGGATATCGACTACTATGTCTTTACTGATGCTGCACGTTACATCTCGCGGGGCCAACCGCCATACGCCAGAGACACGTATCGCTATACGCCCCTCTTGGCATGGCTTATTTATCCTACGGTATGGTCCGGAAAATTCTGGTTTTCTTTCGGAAAGATTCTCTTCGCTGTTGGAGATGTGGCTACTGGATGGATGATGTTCCGGATCTTGAAGGAGTACAAGAAAATGGGAGACGAGAGAGCCCTGAAATTTGCAAGCATTTGGCTACTAAACCCTATGGTAGCTACCATAAGCACAAGAGGTAGCTCTGAAGGGCTGCTTGGAGTGTTTGTCACCGCACTCCTGTGGGCAGTGTTAGCGAAAAAGGTACCACTGGCTGGTTTCTTACTAGGATTCGCGGTCCATTTCAAGATATACCCATTCATCTACGCCGTCTCGATCGTCTGGTTTCTTGACGAGACCCAATTCCAATACACTAAATCGGTCGCTTCGCAAGCTTCACGATCACTGTTTGGTCAGATTCAAACCTTCATTACTCTGCCTAGGTTGTCCTTGGCCTTTTACAGTCTCATCACTTTTACTGTCTTGAACCTGGCTATGTATCAGATGTACGGTTGGCCGTTCCTTGAGCATAGCTATCTCTATCACTTGATCCGTAGTGATCATCGCCACAACTTCTCGCCATACAACACATTATTGTATCTCAATTCTTCGCCAAATCCATCGGGCCTAGAATCACGTTCAGCATCCTTCGAGCTGGAGCGGCTCGCATTCCTTCCGCAGCTGCTGCTCAGTGCTGTTTTCATCCCACTTGCGTTGGCGAAGAAGGATCTACCAAACACGATGCTAGCGCAAACCTTTGCATTTGTCACTTTTAACAAGGTTTGCACAAGTCAAGTAAGTCATGTAAAGCATCTGGAAGCTCGCTAAGACACTGATTTTTCCAGTACTTTCTCTGGTACATGATGTTCCTCCCATACTACCTTCCACAATCAACGTTGCTACAGTCAGCCCCTATTGGCATCACTGCCATTGTTGCTTGGATTGTTGGCCAAGCCGCCTGGCTTCAACAAGGCTTTCAACTTGAGTTCAACGGTCATTCAACGTTTTTACCAGGGCTTTGGTTGTCTAGCATCCTCTTCTTTCTCGTCAACGCTGTCATCCTCAGTATCATCATATACGACACTAAACAGAAGCCAACACGAAGTAACATTGTACAAGGGAAAAGGAAAAAGTAGTTAAGCTATGAATCCATATCCTCATATATCCCGAACCGGATGTCCCTATCATCTTATTCAATGAACATAGGGATCCGTGTTCACTGATGATAACACATCACTCTACGCGGCTTACCGGGGCGGAGCAAAGAGGGCTGGAAGTCAAAATGGGAAAATACCGAAGATAAGGACGTGAATGCTTATTAGGGAGCCCTAGCTTTTAATGAGGCCATGCTCTTTCTCCACCAGAACAGCCGGCAACAGCACCCTAGTAGAACTTCAACAAGAAATCCAGTATATTAGACGTAAGCGTGTACCATACTAAATGAGTATTCTTTCTCATATTTATTAGCAGTTGTTGTATTGACTTCTATAGTCTATCTGAAGCGGCAAAATACAAGTATTTTTGTCTGCAAAATTGATGCAGAAGTCCAATAAGGAGAAAATAACAAGCTAGATTGGCACTAAAAATCAAAAACTCTTTCCTGCCATCAGTGCGTCAAAAGGAGTTGGATTTAATGCTGAATTGGGCTTCAAAATCTACGATGTTAGGTTTTTGGTGTTAGAGGGAGAGACTCTTCTCCTCTTTATGAACAGGCCGTCGTACTAGGACCTACTAACGATGAACACGCAACCAAAGAAACTTAGGCACTTACTTTCTCAAGCCGCCCTCAACTAATTCCCCTTCCCCAACAGCCACTCATTGATTTCCTCACACCACGGGCACTGCTTCCACGGTCGTGGCAAACCAGCATCAAGATACGGTTTACTCACCACCTCATATGGATCCCTCCCAACATGCTGTCCCATAATATGCGCTGACCACTGTTTTTCATCATCCTCGTCCTCCCGCCTCGGTATTACCATTGGTCTCAGACTCCGTGGCGACTAGCTCACTTACGGCGGAGTAATGGGTGGACCATGGTGAAGCACTTACACTTTCCTGTTGCGAGGGCTCGAACGTGTAAGTCTCCGCCGCAGTACTTCCAGTACTCCCAGTACTTAAAGACTTTGGCTTCTTCCTAGTTGACGCTGAAGGTCTTTTACGAGGGGTTTTGATCTTGTTGAGCTTGCGTATGGTGCGTGGGTTGCGGGGGAGGAGAGCAAATGTCTTGGATATGGGTCCTGAACTCGGGGCTGGGTCTCTACTATTTATGGTCGAGCTGGGTGCTTGTGGCGCGACGAGCGGAGAGTCTTCCGAAGGCACTGTTGGCTTGGGTTTTAGCGTACAGGGCATGTTAATGAAAAGTGAAGAGGCATGAGGTTCGTACATATGTATACGATTGGTAGAATATGTAGTGCATGGAAAATGAAAAGGGATTTGAACTCCTGGTATATGCGTAGTCGAAGATTTGTCGAAGATTTAGAAGAACCACGGTTCACAAACGCGGTTTTCTCATCTAACTGGCTTGCTACAATTATTGCTTTCCAAATTCAGTGACATCTCCCTTCCTTCCAAGACCCCAAATCTTCTCCTTTTGAAACACATATCTCCCCCCTAGAAATATGCAACCAGATCAACACTTGCCACAAACGTAATAATCCATCTTCTTTCTTTCAAACCCCTTCGCTTCCCTTCATTGTCGCCCAATCTCTACAAAAACCTCCGGAAAGCCATCCACACTGAACTCTCAAAAACATCCTCCTGTCCCCCCAGATCCAAGTCTTCCTCCTCCCCCTTATCCTTCCGACTTTCCTCTGATCCCACCACTTCCGTGACGCCAGACTGCGAAACAGGTACCCAGCATATCGCACCAGGGTTGAATGCAGAATATGTCGGTATCCAAACGGTATCCACACTATCCACACCGCCTTGCTTTTCTTGATGTTTTACCTTTTTGCCATGCGACGTGTTCTGGGTAGTTATACCGCTGATATACTGGTACAACGCAAAGCTAGTAAGTCGAAAGGATGGGTTTGATGTCAAGATGCGTGGTGGTGGGGAAGGATGTATGAAGGGGCGCCGAGGAAGAAATGTATGGTGGATGTACCTGGGTACGGAAGGGAGATGGCGGAGTAGCATTTTGAACATTTGGAGGTGTATAAAAGGTGTAAATCTAGTTGTTCTTTTCTCGCAGCGAGTTGAGTAAGTAGTATGTTTGCAGGTTGGGGATTTTATGGAGGATCAGGACTGCGGTGTTGTATAGATGGGGGTAAAGCATTGTGAAGCTTAACCAAGAACATTGTTGCAAGTATGTAGATATGAGGGGGATGTTTCTGGCGATGGATTTCTGTGCTACGAGACTCGCTCAACTCTCTAGTCGCCGGAGTGAGGAACAACGGAGAGCCTATCTCAACCACGGTTTCAGATGCGAGTCGGACTCTTCTCCACCACCACCACCTTGTAGCAATATCACTTCTTAATATTGGTGTATTCACACTACAATTTCAATATAGTAAATTGCTAGCTGCGGTTGCGCAACTTAATCCTGCATACAAACTCACAGATGAACCAAGGCGATCTTAGTACGTAAGTTGACCACACACCAAGCCAAACTGTCAAAGCATATATGCAATTATGGCAGTCGCATCTCTTTCGCTTTTTCTGCCGTAGACATGTATCGTGAATGCTGACTGCCGAAGAGAGCGGACTGACCGGAAAGTTTGTTTTGACGAATTATCACGCGCTAAGGCGACGTTTGGATCCGTCATTTACTTGCGGTGCTTTCTCGGCGGCGGCTCCCCGCCATGGTAGGCCATACATAAGTATCTAAGAGCAGTGAGTTCTTTTGAATGACCTATAGCTCAGAACACAGTTGACACTGTTCATTCTCATCATCTGCTTCATTATAAAGCCACTACATTCATCATGACTCAATCTGAAGACACTCCACCCCAGATGCCTGCCTGGTACGTGCCAAATGCGACCGAGGACAATGTAGCGCCGGAAATCCGCGAGGTCCTCATAGGCTACAGCGGCATTCCGCGGGACCAAGTCCTCAACCACATCATGAAAATCCGTGATGAAGCTTGGAAAGTCTATCCATATCCATGTATCGGTCAGTTTCGATTTGTCGATCGCAGCTTTACGAAGCCTTCCAAGGAGTTCGATGAAATAATACAACGCGTGCGCAACGGTGAAAAGCTGCTAGACATGGCGTGTTGCTTCGGCCATACAATACGTGAGCTGGTGCATGCCGGGGCGCCAGCCGAGAACATTGTCGGTTGCGACCTGCAAGCCGACTTCATCGAATTGGGATACAAGCTTTTCCAGGATCGGGACAAACTTGCAACCAAGTTTATCACGGCAGATATTTTTGATCCTGATTCCGCGCTTGCAGAGTACAAGGGGCATTTTGATATTATTCAGGCGGGCAAGTTCTTCCATCTATGGGGCTACGAAACACAGGTCGTAGTCTGCAAAGCTGTTTTTGAATTGCTGCGGCCTCGGCCAGGTTCGATGATCGTCGGTTCGCAGATTGGAGACCTAGAGGCTGGGGAAGGACCCTCGCCAGTAGGGAACATGTTTCGGCATAACCCAGAGAGCTTCAGGGAGATGTGGGAGAAGATAGGAGAGGAATTTGGTGTCAAGCTCACCGTTGAGACCTGGATGACAAAACTCGCCGAAGGGCATTTTAGATTCTCAGATCATACCAGAATGCTTTGGTTCACCGTCCGTCGCGAGTAGCTTTGCTGTATTTCAGAGCCTGTTCCGTTGTCCAGACATGTACTTGGCAGCTAAGCGCCGGGCTGCAGGGGCCTACTTACCTGTGGGTCTTCGAATCGTCTGGACCATGTACAATACAGATCAGCCAAGATGAAGGGACGGTTTCCGGAAGTGATCGCGCTGGCTTCAGCTGTATCTGGAACAAAAAATAAATCGTGGCTGTTTTTGTCGTAGTGCACATGCACTTGGATTTTGCCGGAACCGGGATCTGTAGGGATAATGTACCTGTTCACGGCAACGCCAGCCGCTTTCTAGTATATGCATATTTCTCCAAACTCTTCCAGATTCCATGTTCAATTTCTCGTGTTTGGCTAATTGGCCACTATATCGCTCGACCATACAGCCGGTACAGCTACATTGCTAGCTGCAGGAACCAGAGCAAGCTTCTGTACGATGGCCATGCTCCACAATATCTCCCGGCGGGTGGCGGTCAATTGCTTCGTGTTCATTAACTACACTTGTCAAGAATAGTGGTTTGTTCTTCTGGGCCGAGGTGCTTTGACCGAAAATTTAGAAGCCCGAGAGCCCAGCCGTTCATTTATTTCATATTGGAATCCACAATGCTGCATACATTCTGACTATATTTACACTACTCAGTATGGGGAAAGGCAGGCGTCTCTGGATCTATTATAAGTATTGACCTTGCTGGTCAAAGATCACCATCCGGCACCAGTTGAGAGCTCGGCACTTTGTAAAAGACCTTACTACCACTTGAGGTCTGTAAACCACCAACATGAAGGTCTCAATTCTCGCTGCAGTGTTTGCTGCGACAGCTGAAGCGGCAGTTCGTGGAAAGAGGCAAGCTGGAATTCCCGACGGTAAGAAATGTCATTTCTTAGAAAAAGCTCACAGCTAACAACATGAACAGTGAGTCAATGTGGGCTGGACGCATTCGAAGGCCGCACGTCCGAAGCATTGCTTTTCTGTTCCAATATTTTGAGATCAGGAACGGCCACCACTACTGTGACCAATGGATTCACGAGAACGGCGACCACGACGACCACGACCACAGTGACTATTTCGCCTTCAGCCACCCCCAAGCCAACATCAACACCAACTCCTACACCGACTTCCAAGCCGACTTCTTCTACTCCTGTACCTCCATCTTCATCTTCCACCCGGATACCGCCATCATCATCATCTATTCCCTCTTCCACAACACCATCCTCGACGCTAGTCTCCTCAACTCTGGTGTCAAGTCCTTCCCCGTAAGCAACCATTTCCTATTCTACTTAGTAACCATAAGGTACTAACAATCCCATAGCACACCCACTGCACCACCCAGCTGCGGCATCGCAGCCTACGTCAAAGTAACCCCAGCCTACTACTTCGAATCAAGCGGCACAAAGAATACCTTCGACGCCTGCAGCGCCCTCTGCAAAGCCGACTCCAAATGCAAGAGCTTCGGCTACGGTGAAGCAAACTGCATGCTCTTTGATGTGACTGTGTACGTATCCCCTCATTCCCCCTCTACTACTATCGCTAACTCCCACCGCTTTAGCTCCGAAAACACAAACCTCAACCCAACATCCCCATACACCTTCTACGACTCCTCTTGCCCCTCCGAAATCCCCATCCGCAAGCGCTCCCCTCAACTCAACATCTCAATCGGCTTGCCCGGCGGTATTGGTATCTCGCTTGGCTTGGGTAATGCGGGTGTCTCGTCTGCATGCTCATGCCTTATTACTAGTGGCCCAGCTAGGACTACAGTCACAAGGACGGTAAGCAGTGGAACTACGACGACGAGTACGGCTGTTAGTACGGTTACGACGACGAAGGCAGCGGCGAAGTGAAATAGCTAGGGAAAGGCGGGGGCTGAAATAAGTAGATAGGAATTGAGTATCATTGTGACGTTTAGTGTGTTTTTATGGTCATGCTGAATTTGTCTAATTAATAGGTGTGTCTTGCTGCTAACGCAGCATAGATCCGATAAGGCACCTTTACGGAATGCTACACTGAATGCTCGTCGCTGCGTCTTGTTCTGATTAAAATTCGGACCCAGAATACCGCCACTCCTTCGATTCTCCGGCGTAAGACATTATTCTCCCACAATTTTCCTCGCAGTATTGCATGCATTCTGCTTCAACGCAGTTCATCCCTTCTCATAAAACGCCAATCCTGCACCCAATCAAAAGTCCCGAGTCGAGACCGATTTAACTCCTCGCTCCACCGCTCCCTCTCTTCGCCCAGTAGTCTTCAAACCACCCCTTACACTGATTCTTAACCCAACACCCCGCAAAGTGCACCGCCAGATCCCCCTCGCCCCACAGCATGTGCGGCCCCCCGTCTGCATACGCATTAAACCTGCGCTGCGGAAAAATACCTACATGCTTCCTCACCAACTCATGCTCAAGCATCAAATGCTTAATCGCATTCTGCTCGGCGAGATTATGTTCCTTGCCCATCAACATCGTGTTATCCGTCATCATCTCCAGAAAGAAGCGTGTGAACGCTGAGCGTCGGAAAAACATCGATCCCGCGTTGATGAATTGGTGGTCCTGCGTTATGAGGATATCGACGTCTTCGACGCGGTAGTGGGTTGGCGTGTAGATATTCGTTGGGGGTTTGTTGCCGTTGAGAAGCATGGTGTTGCGCATTATGCTTTTTTCGATGGCGGAGGGGCTGAGGGTGTTGGAGATGAGGGGGACGGAGGGGGTCATGATGACCATGTCAGCGTTCATGAGCCAGACCCATTCGGCTTTGGGGTAGAGGTAGAAAGCTTCTGCTAAGGCGGGGATTTTGGCCCATACCTACATCTGTTGTTAGATATTTTAGGGGTTGGATAAGAGGTGGAAGCGGACGTACCCGATGAGAATCTCCAATATCGTAGCGACTTGTGTTTAGCCAGAGGTTGGTGTAGCCGTGTCGAGCACAGTATTGTTCCCGGTTCTCCAATACCCGCTCTAGTAGGTTGGGGATCTCGCTGTTGTGGCCACCTCCATCGCTTGCGGTTAAGATGATGACGTTTTCGGGTTTCGGCTCGCGCTTGAATCCATTGAGGCTACTTGCATAGTCGGGTACGCCCCAATCCCATTCTGGTTCAAACTTGAAGTATTGGGTTTGAGGTTGCTCGTTATTTGCTTTCAGTTCTACTACGGTATCACCCGTTGTGTATTCGCGATATCGCTGAATGGGAATGGCATGGTGATAGCTTAGGGGGACGACGATAAGGAAAACAGCGAATGTAGCGAACGTGAGTCTGCGTAAAAGAATAGTCTCAGCTATCTCAGTCTATTAATAGAAGAGGGTCCAGAGGCTAGCCGGGTGTTGTTTGCATGAATCGCGTTGCCGAAACTAGTTCTGGATGAGGAATCTACTCACTTCTTCGTCCACCGCTGCGAAGACTGCATACTGTCTGTCATTAGGGGCGCAGGGGCGCTTTTACATTGAGAGGAGCTGGGTCAAAGGGAAGCATATTGGAATACGAGCCTTCTCAGTGAGATATATACTTTTGTTCGTACGTAAAATCAGCATTTAATTCAATAGCCATCAAGATCCCGCCGAGAAACCGCAATGTCACCTTTTCAACAGGATATGTTGGTGAGCCATCAGGAGTTTCGCACAGCGGTGTTAGTCCAAAAGGAGGTGTAAGGTTCTGACGAGATTATACGCGCGGGACGACCGGCTGGCGTACCCAGGTTCCTCACTGGGAACAAAACTATGCTATCCGTAAACATCTTAATAATTAGGCCTTTTACTGGCAACTGTCGTTCAAGTTTCATTGATGCAGTGCTTGTCAGTATTAACAGCGAGTATGTCTTTTCCTTTACTAAAAATGAAGCAACAAGTAAAAATACCACGAAGCCCATATTCATTTAAGAAAATTACCTCTACACGACTCGACCCGGCAACACCTTGTAAATTGCTTACGTTGTATCGCAAATCTTAGCGAAACTTCTATTAAAACAAGGCATGTCCTTACATGTATCTCCATGCAGCCAATCAACCGCAGCAGGGCAAGCTTAATCAGCGCTAAATAGCGCCACTCCCAAATCTTCCGATCGGAACCCTTCCCTCACAACCCCAGCAGCTTGGTCAACCACCAAAGAAAAAACAAAAGAGTTCAATCCCTCCTCAAATCGAAAGCCTTCCACCGTAAAAAAAAGAAAAAAGGGGGGAAAGGAGAAGGGGCAAAAGAAAATGTCATACCTTACCCAAATCACAAACCTAGCCGAATACCTGGCCTGCATCAAAGCCACAGCAGGCAAAACCATCCTCCTCGCCTACTGGCCCGAAGACTCAACCTCCAACGAAGTCGTCGCCGCGCTGCAAAAGCTTCTGCCTGCATCCAGCTACGCAGAGCACGAGGTGGTAGATGTGTACTGCTTCGACATGTATTCGCTGCCGGAGCTGGGCACCATGCTGGATGTCAGTTTTGTGCCGACGCTCATGTGGTTTATGGATGGGGTGATGGATCCGATTGTGTGGCATGAGGGTGTGGCGATAGAGGGGGAGAGCGTGGAGAGGGGGGTTAAGCGCGTGGTGGATAGGGTCAAAGGGGGGGATATTGCGGGAGAGGATAGTGATGATGATTGGTAGGTTGGGGGTGTGACGGGTGCTGATGACGGCGTTAGGAGGAAGGGGAGGGAAGCGTGGGATTGCGAGTTGTGTTCGTAGTGCTACTAAGGTCTGGGAATTGAGGGTATTGCTGGAGTTTTCGTTACGATCAATGCTGGCTTCGATATGATACTCGTCCTGGCACTTTTTTTTTCAATCGCATCTCGTTGGACGGCCGATTCGGAACGGCTGATGTTGACAAGCGTGACATAAAGTTTGGCCTTCCGGTTGTCTCCATTGCAGGACCATTTTTTCTAATGGCGCAAGGGGTATTCACATCAGCCTTGCAGAGACTCGGGTGAGAGCCAAAGATCAAACAACCCTAAAAGTGCAATTACGAAGTCTGGACATATGGCATAAATAGTGAAATATATTCCATTAAGCGAGAAGACGAATAGTCGAAGAACTTTATATACAACTGAGATACATGGTCTTCACGTCATAATCACGTGGCATAACATCCACGCTCCCGCCCCTGCTATACCAACCCTTCAATCCACAACCTCTAGCATACTATACGCCTTATGCGCTACTGATTTCTTTACCACTGTCAACGGATCAATGTTCTTTTTCACCTTCTTAATCTCCATCATACCATCCGCCCCCTCGACTTCGACTTCCTCCTCCTCAAACTCGTGCTCGTCGTCAAACGCCCCAGTCTCCAGGAAGAGCCTAAGCATACCTTGCGAGTAACCCGAAACAAGCGCTGTATTCACATCGTCCATTGTTGCCGGTTTGCTTGTACTGTTTCCCGCAAGGTTCCAGAAGATAAGATGCGGAACCTCGTAACCCGCCTCCGCATACGCCTCTTTAACGCGCTGGAACGAGGATGTCCATCGATCCTCTGCTCCGTAGGCCTCGTTGAACTGCATATCGCTGAATACGAAAACCTGCTTGACCATATCTTCTTGCTTGAGCTTGTTCTTGATGGCCATGGGAAGAATAACTTTTGTGAAGACAGCAACGAGATCCGTGCTACCACCCCAGGGGCTTTGCTCCAGAAACTTGACTTGATCTCTGAGTCCCTTGCCTGCGCCGCCCGTAGAAATGTATGCGGGGTAAGTTTCAAAGGTGATGAAGCCGTTACCAAAGGGCGGTGCTGTGACCTCTGAGATGAGGAGGGATAGGCCAATGGCAGAGTCCATGGGGCAGGAGCCATCTTTGAATACTTTAACGCCCATGCTGCCACTAACGTCGCATACGGCGATGCTAGATTGCAGAGTGCCTGCATCGCGTACGCGCTGGACGAGGGTCTTCCACTGGCCATCGACGAGATCTCCAAGTATCTTGTCTTGGTTGCTCTGTTTTATAGCCTTGAAGTTGACTTTCTTGCCTTTCTTGCGGGGCACCTGCCTGCTACCGGTGCCTCGTGCTTTGCTGACTAGTGTGGATGGCAGCAGGGTAGCGCCAGACACGGTTGCAGTACCGGCGGTGACGTTGTTGACGTAGGTGGTAAAGCGCTCCTCGTCTTTCTGCATGAAAAATGAACTGTAGCGGTCCATTGCAAGTGATGGTACCTGTTCATACTTGATATTCTCAAAGGTTTTCGCTGCAATCTCCCGCTCAACAACACCCAGGGCCTTACGTAGAGGTGATGTATACTGTTTTCGATAGAGCTCGCGGACATGGCGGAGGTAGAGTTCGCGGTTGCTGGCATTGGGACAGTGCAAGGCAGGATCTGGGAAGAGGATTTCGGCAATAGAAGACTGGATGAAGGTCTGCTTGTCATGAAATTCACCAAAGGTGGGCGCCCACTTGGCTGCAAGCGATATCTTTTTCAAGTCTGATGCCTTTCCAGAATCCAATAGGGCTTTGTCGGACTTGAGTTGCTCTGCAAACAGTCTCGCGACGGTAATGTGTAGTGCGCGATGGAAAGGGTCGTTCTTCAGCTTGTCTTGCACCCGCTGGTTGTGCTCTTGTCTTTGGCGGTGTCGATTTTCTTTCGCAACCTTGGGATCCCAGTTTCTTGTTTCCTTTGGGTTTTCCTTAATATCGATAACCTGATTGAGCAGAGAGAAAAGGTCGCCATCGAACTTGAGCTGGTCATTTGCTGAAAATACCACCAAATTGAGGAGATCTTTCCAGTACCCATGCGACATTCCATACTTGACGTCGTGTGCTTTTGAAGGATCAGACTCATCAACGTCCACCATTTCAAAATCATCTTCAAGCTTTTTGATTGAGTCGTCCTTGGACTCAGGCTTTGGCTCGGCCTTCTTCGCTATGACGGGTCGAACTAGCCACTTTAGGTTTGCCAGAAACGTCAAAGGATGGTTCTCGGCCAGCCAGCCCAAGGCTGTGTACGTGGTGAGTCGACTACTTTTGCCCAAATGGATACTGCGTGCATTGAATATGATTTTCAAAGTTAGGAGAGGGTCTTCGTTCCAGGCATTTTTCAGTAGGGTCTTGAGTCTTTCGGGCCCGGTGACCTGGCCAAGGTCATAGAATAGGTCCACGAGCACATGTTTCGATGAGATGTTGGTGACGTCGCCATTTTCTGTCAAGGTCTGGTTGTTGGCCGCAAGCTGTTCATCTGTTCGCACGTGGGCGGCGTGATTTTCCAGACCAGTGACGAATGGCGCTTTCTGTGGACGGAGATTGTTAGCGTCAGACGACGCCTTTCGCTTCAATCCGGTGGTACTCACGGGCTCGTTTTCAGCAACGGTGACTGATTCACTGCCATTGGCAGTAGATTTTTGTTCGCTGCGCTCTTTCAAGCCATCTGGATGTATTTGCTGTTTCAGAAGATGCTGGAACTCATCTTCTGACATGTGTAGTGCCACATCCTCTGGAAGAAGTACAGGGAAGGATGAATTGAGTACTGAATGCTTCTGTGAGCCGGCAGCATCAGTGTTGGAAGCCATTTTGAGGAGATGGCCCTGAGGTCTAGGTTTGGTGTTGATTGGGTCGCTGATATTTATATATACATAAGGTGTGAGTCAAGACGAAAGAGGCATGGTAGGTGTTGGTGTGGGGTAACTGGGGGCCTTGGAAGATGGAGGTGCATGGCTGCCTATGGAGGAGCTTGTAGCTTTGTTGCCTCCTGGATCCACAAATGTTACCATTGAAAAGAAAGGGCACATTAAGACGAAAGGGCGCAACTGTTACTTGTCAGACGATTTAGTGGGTTTATCGAGACAGTAAACGCGTATCGAAATGCCAGGCTAAAGATAGTGCAGCCTACAAAGAGAGGACTAATGAGCAAGTTGCGGGCCTGAAAATGATTACCCGTATGTCCATTTCCCTGTGGTTGCACACTGCGTACAAGTAGTAAGTAGGCAGCCAAGATCACGTGACTGTCACGGTATCGGTACCATGGAGGGATGGGGGATGGGGATCAATGTCGATCACAACGCTTAGTCTCTTGACGTGTACAGGATAGTCGCGACCTGAACAGGCAGCTATTCCGTGTGTACATACGTAGTTGACGGCATTGAGATGTAGCTGGCCTCACATTGCCCTATGGCGGCACAAGCAGAGCTGGGGAGCAAGACAAGGGCGAATGCGTCATCTCACCTACAGTTGCTGCGACACGCTCTAGCCTTGCAGCATTTCCGGACGCCTCGACGAAAACTCTGCGCGTGTGTAGACAGCCATTGGCACGCCTGCTGGGATGTCCATGTCCTCGAACCCGCCGTGACCGTCAAGCTAGGCTTGGGGATGGCCTGAAAGCCAAGGCTGGCACGGCCTTCCGTACCACTTCCAAAACACCGTATTGACCCTTGGGATAGTGTTTCCAGGTGCCTTGAACCTGGCTCGCGGGCCGGACTCCACTTGACATGGCATCGTCCCATGCTCAACCCCAGAGTCTTCGCCATGCCAACGACCAAGCCCTCTGGCCCGCCGCTCCCGTCCAGCTCGCGCGCGGCCGCCAGCCCAGAGACGCGCAGGCCAAAACGGTGCCCTTCACCAACATCACCACCTTTGACCGCTTCGAGGCCTCAGTACGCGACTATCTCAGCAGCCCGCCAGAGGACCCAGAGCACACAGATGCCCAGTTCTCCTTCTGGATAGGCACTCGTTTCTCAGTCCCACCACCCTCGTCCACATCGACATCCCGCACGTCTCAGCCCCAGCCGCCATCTCAGCAGTCCCCGTCGCAGCAACAGCAGCCACCGCAACAACAACAACAGCAGCAGCAGCAGCAGCAGCCACAGCAGCAGCAACAACAACAGCAACAGCAGACTCGCCTCCCCCACCACCAGCAACCCCATGCCTCATCCGGCTATCAGTCTGCCCCATATGGCAGGCCTCCGCAATATCAGCCTCTCCCAGACCCCACTCTTGCACCCCGGCCCAGCTTCGCCGAATCCGTCGAACCGAATAATGGGCCCAAGAAAGTGGAGCTCAGGGTCGAGTTGACTGTCGCGGAAGCGTTGCAGCCAACGCCGGACCCCAAGGACAAGATGCGGAAGCAGAGGGCAATAGCAAAGTGCTGCGTCGATGCAATACAAAAGATCGACGGGTACCGCTACAGCTTCCACAATTGCTGGAACAGCAGAGAAGATGACAGCTTCCGCTTCTCCTACTACTGCAACGACTCGCTCCTCAACAAGGACCGTGCTGCCAATGGCAAAGGCGCAAAGATGGGCAAGCGTGCTACCAAACCTGTCTATGACTGCAAGGGCGTCCTGTCTGTCAAGTTCTCGGCCTCCAAGCAGACGCTTGATGTCTTCTACAAGCATATACCCATTCATAAGACATACGAAGAGCGCGCACCACCCCCACGCAAAGATTCCAAGCGGCGAAAGTACCTCGAGGAGAATGATCCAGAGGCATTGGCAAGGCTCACGACTCGATCCAGACAGTTGAGCAGCGAGGACCCGGACGTTCCCAAGACAAAGAGAAAGAAGCCTCCAACTCCATCCCTTCCAGACCCTCCAAGGTTGTCCAACACTTCACTTGAAAGTGATCTAAGAGCTCAGAGTCTTCGATCGCTTTTGGAGCTCATACAAGTAGACGCACCCTCACAGATAGTGCCGACGTCTTCTGCACCTCCACCTCCACCTCCACCGGCCCCTCCGGCCCCTCCTCGTCCTGCTCGGCCAGTACAAGAGCATTCGTCAGCTCTACAAAACACACTGTATGCTGAACCTCATATTGTGCAGACACCGCAAAGAAAGCGACCCAGGACCAGTTGCAATGCGTGCAAGACAAAGAAGACAAAGGTAAGTTTACAAAAAGAGTGGAAGATGTTGGCACTCTTCCTACTACCCACGCTTTACGGAGCTGACATGATTGCAGTGCGATAATACACGGCCAATATGCCAAACGTGCATCACCAAAAACCGGGAATGCTTCTATCCGGAATCCGCAACTGACGAGGACCAACGTCCGCCTACCGGTCCTCCTGAGCCGACGCAGCACTCCCGTCAAGCGTCTCACTCTGGTCAGGCTTCAAATAACGAATCAGAGCTTGAAAGGTTGAAGAGAGAATTGGAAGAGGCCAAAGCAAAAATACGCGAGTTCGAGACGGAGAGGCGCTCCTCAACGACTCCAGTGCAAGCACCACATACTGCACCCCGACCACGGTCGCAGCCGCAGCAAATTCACGTTCAGCCACAGCAGCCCCATGTTCAGCAGCAGTCACACGTTCAGCAGCAGCCACGGCAGATGCGACCTCAGCCTCAACCCCAACCTCAGCCTCAGCCTCAGCAGCAGCCCCAGCCTCGCCATCGCCCTCAGGTCTCACAGTCTCAGACAATGCCCCAAGTCCCTCAACAGCAGAAACAGCAAACCCCACAACGCCAACAGACCATGCCAAGCCACCGTCAGCAACTATCGCAGCTCAACCAAGGCTCATCGCGTGGCATTGGCAGCCCACCGCAGCAGTTGTTGTACAAGGTTGGCAGTCAGTCTCCACAGCAACGTCCACAACAACGTCTTCAGAGCCACCAGCAGCAGAACCAGATTGGAGCATCCCAGACAATGACAACAACACAACAACAGCTCCAAGCACACCAGATTCAGTCCTCTCAACTCCAAACACCCCAAAATTACTTTGCAACCAACCACTCTAATCATTCTCCCTACGGCACTCTGAACAGACCAATACCTCAGAATGGGCATACCGTCAATGTCATGACTAATCAGAGTGCACTAATGCCACAAAATGGCATGTCGATGCAAGGCAACAACGTCCAAGCAGCGCAGACCCAGTCACAATCCTCGAACCAAACAAACCAAGAAATGCTCTCTTCAAACGAAGGAATAGCCTCTGCTGCAGCAACTCTCAACCCAAACAACCCTTTTGCGAGAAGTGATTACGCATGGTCTACCCCTGCATATTATGGCTTTCCAAACCAAAACGCAGCTCAGCACCAACAGCAGCAATCTCAAGACTCCCAACAGCAACAGCAGGCACAGACTGAGGACGCGCATTGGGGCTAAGAGAAGCAAAAACTTCCACTCCACTCCACCCCTCTTGTTTTTCTTCGTATTCTTAACTCTGGGGGGTTTTGAATTAAAGTATCACGGTAATTTTGATGACTGACAAAAATTTTGGATTTTCTCTCTTCTCTCTTCTCCTTCTCCTTCTCCTTCTTTGTGTGAGTCTATGTGTGCTAGGGAAAGCGTAGGCATCCAACTCTTACATCTTTTCTTTTTTTTTCTCCAGCTATTATGAATTCTTTGCAGAATACGAATTTGAAATATTTGGCGTGTAACAGAAATTTAGATACCCAGTTATTGATTCAAATCGTTATTCTTGTTCTTGGCCAAAATATCTTAGCTTTCTAATGCCAGGGGGGGGGNTGCTTTGTTGTTTGAAAATTGAGATTTGAAGTTGATTTGTGTGGGTTGAGTATATGGCAATGATGAGTAGGGTCCCAATACATGTCCAAGGGGAATGGAGTTGTGTAGTTCTCGGTTAAGTCATCATTCGTGTGTTTGATAAGAAATGAGCGGTCAAACTTTTCTCTCCCTTGATTCTGGACAGCAATGGTTACATTCCTTCAAACCGTACCAGATTGAAATGAGTGCCTTATCATACGTCCCTGTCAACGCCAGAATGCCGCTTGAATATGCCTGGGCTTCGCTAACCTAACCGCATGCTGTATTACCCTCTGGTAAAAATGAACCCACCCCCCTAAAATAACGCCATGCAATGCTAATGACTATTCATACGCTTTGGCCTGTATGTGAGCTTTGTCCTTTTCCCCTTTGGCGCGGTCTTGTTCGTACTAGTCTCTCCATCTTCCACCGCGTTGTCATCTTTCTCGGTTTCCGACCCTTCCTAGAAGCCAATCTTGGAACCTAGACCTCGGAACGTGTCGCCAATACCACTGCCCATAGCAGCCGTCTTGTCGTTTGTCTTGTTTGGTTGAACTTCCAATCCGGCTGCTAACATGTTCAGGCGTGTCAATCGCAGGCGAAGGGTATGGTCGTACGACTCTGCCATCTTGAGCGCCTCCTCTTGTACTTCGTGGCGGGGGTCTCTTGGTGGGCAGATGAGCAAGCGGTCAACAAGATCTATCCGTGCATCCAGCTGGCGGTTTCTGATCATCTCTTCCAAATCTTCTTCAATGGTTCTGCCTTCAGCTGCGGGAAATTTCGAAGTCATCTCGTCGAGCGTGACACAGCTGAAAGGAATGAAGTATTGCACAATGCTCTTGTTCCGGATCCGGCTGTAGATTGTATTCAGGATCTTGGAAAGATACACGTCGAGGAGATAGTCGTTGCGGTAGCCTTCGAGCACTTCGAGACAGGCGCTGTACTTGGAGTTGCAGAAGAGGTTGATGGCGCGGCGGATGTGCGGTTCGAGTTCCAGGAAGTTGCGGAATTCAGTGTTTGCAAGAACTCTGCTTTGCAGGTCGCTGCGATCCATATATGCCAGAGCACAGAGACCACCGTAGACTGCCACATCGTTTGGTGAAATAACCTCTTTCTGCCACTTAATGTATGCTGCAGGCTCAGCAGTCAGGTATGTTGCTGAGGTGCCGAGAAAGGCCGTTGCGGCCTCCCTAAAATTGCCCATTGCCATGTGACATAGGCCACTGCATGCAGATATGATGGGTTCTAGCTTGGCCTTCTCTTCACCCTTAACCTGAGTGGCCTCTGACTTTGCTAGATTTGCCAGTACGTTTGTCCATGACTTTTGTGCAATGCTGACGAATACGAGGCGGAGGGTCATATCGGCGAGGTGTTTCGGTGAGGTGCAATGCTCGCGCATCTTCATGTATGCCTTCTGTGCATTGGAGAAGTCGCCAATATCATAGTAGAAGTGGCCGAGGTCCTCATTGCCCATCTGTGGTTTGTCAGAGCCAGGATGATAGAGTGATATATATGACTACTTACCCGTATGCTTTCCTTGATCAAATTGTTCTTATACGACTTCAACTCGTGCTCCAGCCTATCATGCTCCTCACGGACTTCCCGTGTCTTCTTCTCCGCCCAAGTTGTGTCCACCAACGCAGCAGAGTCATTCGGGGCAATGTTGCTGAAATCCTCGACCAATCTTGTATACAACGCGACGTTCTTACCTTTTTTTGTTTCGGCAATGGCCATGCGATATGCATCGACAGCAAGGTACGGAGAGTGGGCACCAATGTGATGGAGGCGATCGATTCGCGTGTAGCCTACCAGAAGACATGAGTACTAGTTGAGTATCGAATTTAGGGTGCAAGAGCCATACCAGTGTAGTTAGCGATATACGACTCCAGGTCGAACTTGGGAGGGTCTAACACATTTAGCACTACATACCCCACGACAGGGTATTGGTTGACATCATACCCTTGACGACGATTTCGCCCTTGGCCTTCTGCTGCTGGAAGAAGGGCGACTGCTCAATACTCGACGCCATTGTGTTGGTTGTCGTGTTTTGTGTGTCGCGTGTTGTGTGTGTGTCGTGTCTGCGGCGTCGGGAAAGCGGGCGGATGGGCAGTTGATTGCTGGAGCTCCAAGCTGTCCCCGTCGCTGCTGCCTTCCCCACGGCGGGGCGCATTGCGCCATGACTAAGCACAGACCCCTTCGCTTTTGCCTTGCTGCGTTTGACCAGCACGACTTATCACGAGGTAACAATTTGCAAGCATTAGATAGTGGTTGAAATTATCATAGATGGATTTTTATATGGATTCGGAGAAAACTACATCTTCTCGCGGCCAGCCACGTACAGATATGCCCTTTTCATTCATATATAAGTAGCCACTCATTAATCCCTTCTGTCCTCTCCCTTGTCAACGCCAACAAGCCAGAAGAAGAAGAAGAAAACAAGACAAGAGTAGAGCCCAGTGGTATCGGAAGAAAAAGAAAAAAGAAACAGAAACAAATGCTTTAATGGTACAACAAAAAAGTTTCGTCATCGCATGTCATTAGCCGTGTCAGTGTACGGGTCGACCATGATGCCTGCCAGGTAAACCTTTTTTTGTTCGCTTTGCGTCCTTTGGTATCCGCCAAGAGGAAACGGACCAAGGATTCGCTGCAAAAACGCTCCAATCGAAGAGAGAGCAAATAATCAAATGTTGTTTGTACCAACACGTCTTTTACACTGTCCACTCAAGCGGCATGGCCTCCATGGATGGAGCACCGCACGACATGATGTTGTCAGGTACCCAGGCGCCCCTCTCCTCAGCAGTGGCACCATGCACTGCCTCAGCGCGGTTGAGCGTCTGCACGTCCAAGTCCGTGACATACGCCTTGCCATCGGGCAGCTTCATGCGTACTTCAAACTCTTGGTCAAGCATCATGTCGTCTTTCCACAGTCTGCGTTGACCGTCGTATACACACAAGACGCGCTTCTTCATCTTCATCTTGTCGGTAGCGCAGCCCCAAGAGACGGGGTAGTTTTTGCGCTTCTTGCGTCCGGCGCCAGTAATGGCCACACCACCTTTGGAGAAGGTGAGGCCAGCGCGCGGACTAGACTTGGTGACGCGAGCAGAAGAAATGTGTTGGGTTGCGTTGCCACCCCCGACGTGCTGCGTTGCGCCGACACCTCGGGGATGTGTTGATTGTCAATGCGACTTGGTAGACTTGATGCTACCCCTGCCTGAGCGGGTGTGACGGCTGCCCCAAGTAGCATCATCTTGGTCATCGTTGTCTACCTCCTCCTCTTCGAAGTCGTCCTCGTCATCGTCCTCATACTTGGGAATTGTGTACTCGATGCTCTTGGACAGGCCATTTCGGTCTAGGGTCTCGGTGACATTCTTGTCCTCTGCAACAGAGGTAAGGAGACGCTGGTTGATGGCCTCTGTGGGGTCGGTTTGCTGCACGACGCGCAGCACACAGTCGTCCAAGTGCTCATAGAACTCTTGCGCGTTGGCAAATGTTACTGAACAAGTGGAGCAGGTGCCGGCAACGCTGGGCTGCGAACTGCCAAATGACTTGCGGCTCGCAGAGCTCTTCTTGCGGCTGTTGGGAGGGTTTTGCTCAACGCCATGAACTGATGTGAGATGCCTCTTGAAGACATCGGCGCGGTTGAACGACTTCTCAGCCGCTGAGCCACTGCCTGGACAGAAACCACAAACCATGGTGCCCTTGTAGTGGGTAAGAGTGTGTCGGTTCTTGTCGTACTTCCTTGCGAAGCCCTTGACGTGGTACTCGCAAGTAGTGATTGGGCACTTTTCGGGCCTCTCGTTTTGGTGGGTGAGCATGTGTGCCTTGAGATCTTTGAAAACACGTCCGCACTCTGGGAGTGGGCACATGCCCTTCTCCCGTGTCTCGTCGTCTACATCGTAGCTGCTAGAGCTCTTGCGGCTTGTGCCAGAGTTTTGTGAGTGGAGGGAGTTGACTGAGCTTCGCCGTTGGCTGTTGTACTTGGGGTAGGGTTGGTATTGCTGAGTGTGGAGGTATGGGCTAGCGCTGGACTTCTTGATCCGTGCGGAGCCTGGTCGCTGGCTATATGAAGAGAACTGTGACAGGGCTGGGGATGGTGGTTGCTCAATGACTGGGAAGTAAGGAGAGGGTGTGGTCCTGATCTCAGGATAAGGGCTCTGGGGAGCGAATGCAAAAGGCTGAATGAGATTAGGATCTGCTTGCAGCACGTTAGTCTCTAAGAGTCTCTTGAAATGGAAGGTGACCAACAAGATGGAGAGAATTGAGAAAAACGCGGCACTGATGTAACAGAAGAAGAATGGACTGACGGAGAGTTGCGTGGATATGTTTTGTGACAAAGAAAAGAGTTCGACCTCACGGTTGACCGAGTCGCCGAGGCTGGAGTGACGGGTGTTTTGAAGACATTTTGCTTGGGGTTTGGAGATGGAACAGAAGAAGAAGATGATGAAATGGAAGAAACCAGTGACTTACCCACATACGACTTGTCGTTTGCAATCATGCCTGAGTACTCAAAACCAGATGTGAGTCCACCCATAGGCATTGGGTTCCATGGCTCGGTGAATTGGGGTACAAGTGATGGGGAGCCAACAGCAGATGAAGATACTGAAGCGCCAGACTCTGATGAAGCTGACAAGACAGGAGGCATCTCGTGAAAGGAGTTTGATATTGAGTGAGGGGATCCCGCTGGTGTTTGGTACTGGTATGACGGCTTGACACCTTGGGCGATGGCGTCGTAGTGGAACTGGAGGTCTTGCAGCCTTGGGGTGTCTGCCAGAGGAGCCATCTGGTCAAAGGGTGCGGTGAAGGTGTGATCCATACCAAATGTTGAGACGGGCATGAAGGATTGACTTTGTTGGTAGTCAATGTGCTGTTCCTGAGAGTGAGAGTAGAGCTCAAAGTCGTGGGCCATGCCAGGCGTGTATGGGGCGTAGTCGACCATGATGGAGGATGCAGTATGTGAGGCAGTAGGAAATGGAAAAGCTAGAGATGGAGGAGCAGCTTGATGCCTATTTGCGCAGGCAGGGTCAGCATAAGCACGGAATCCGAGCAATCAGGATCGCCGTAGTTTTGGTTGGTAGCGCAAATTAGAGGGACCGGCAGGGGAAAGCTTACCCTCGTCGAGAGCGTGTCGATCAATGTGTCGACTTGACGTATGGGTCGGCGATGTGTGAGTATCGTCGATGCTTTTTGCCGATCCTGTACTGTTTCCGGCTACGGGAGTGACAGCACGTAGTCCCGTCGAGGAGCCTGAGGCTAGCTGAAGAAGCGAGGGACAAGTGCTGAAGCGGGAGCGGGTGTGGTCGAGCAGGGTAAACCAGGGCGTCGGAGAGATCTCAACAAAGAAATGGGTACTGTTGATCTGAGGCCTGGACTGGAGGAACGATGCCTCGGGGGCGAAGTCGGTTTATACACGAGGCCAGAGACAGGACCAAAGTGGCCCCCAGCGGGATGGAGTGCACGAAGCCACCAGGGCGGCATGGGCATACCCCTGCCTCGAGGGTATGCTGCCCTACGGGCGCCTGGGCCTCTAGCATGAGGTGGCTGTTTTGGAGCAGTCAGGCCACGCTAAGAAAAATAAAAGAAGGCACAAGTTACCGGCCGCCGTCCATTCTGCTCCCCGCCTCGATCGCGCGCCCCGACCGCTTTGTGGTAGGCTAGGCTGGCAGCAGTCGCGGTGTGCCCGACCCCCGTCTGCGCGAGTCGGGCCACCTGGTGAGCAGGCCATACCGAAAGTAACGAGGGGTAGAGCGGCGCCAGCGAGTAGGCGTGCAGAGGGCGGGAGCGTCCAGGCTGCTTCTGGCAAAGACAAGCGGATTAGGGATGGGCCCTGGAGCAAAGCGTACGCTAGATGACCGCTCCAGTCGGGGAGCCATGGGAGGCATGAAGCCATGGGCTGCCATTCCACAGGCCTGGCATCAGTAGCGTATGTGATTGGCGACCGTCTCGCTCTGCCCGGTCCACAGTGGTCAAGATCTGTGGCTGGTGAGCGGCTGTGCACGATGCAGGGTACTGATTGGCCCGTAGCGGTGCTGCTAATTTTACCGGTCCTTTGGAGTGCCCGAGCATTGCCTGCAACGGGGCAGCTAAGCGAGTCTGCTCGTGGGGCTCAGCGGGCGCAGCGCCTGCCCTGCCCCCTCACCCCTCCCCCCCGGCTGGCGGTCCCTCTGGCAGGCATCGCAGCGTGCTGACCTCACCGCGTTTCCTACGGTATCATCGTCGTTTGTGGGACTCGCTGATGCAGTAGTAGCACCAGCACCAGCAGCACCAGCACATGTTGCAATGCATCCTCGTTCACAACGACACTCTGACCGTCGCGGTGAGCACAATGCGAGGCTACACACCTACACTGTGTGCTACGTGGCGTGATCCGTTCTTCTGAATAATCACAGCCTGGTTGCCAGCCTGGTTGCCAGCCTGCTGTCTGTCGTTTGTTAGACGAGAGGGGGGTGTATGCAGGAGAGGTCGCCGTCTACCGGATCCCATCCCATGTGACGGCCACCTGCACATGATTTGGATGCGAACATGGCAGGTAATTACACCCCGCCTTGTCCCGGTTAGAGTATCAGATGGCCTGCATGTGGGGTGTATGGCCGCCGTACCAATCTCCCTCAGTGCGTCCTGCCAGGTCGCCCTTCGCTCTGTGCCCTCCCACGCCTTAATTCTTGCCATCTCAGGGTACCGAGGCCGTCCTGCCTGTCACACACGGACCTCATGTTCCGTACCATGCCCACGCATAAGTAATCTCGACAGTCAGCGTAGCAACCCAACCTGCTTCGCCGGGTCCCTGAACGCCCATGGCCCGACACGGTGGATAAGGTTGTTCAACCCGCGAACCGCAGGCTCTTCTGGAACCAGCACGCCTACCGAGTATACCCTCCTGGAGTATACCACCTACAGCTGCGCATGATTATTGACTGTGTTACCGTACCCGGTGCAGATGGACAATCCAATCTTGCACCCCTGCTCCACACGCGCTTCATCTCGCTACTCCTACTATTTACTTGATTGCTTACTTTTCAACCATGGGCCCGTCTGCCCAAAAGCGTCAGCGTCGCAACTCAATACGCAACTTTGTTGTTGCTGGTGCTGGTGCTGGTGCTGGTGCTGGTGCTGTTGCTGCTCCACAACAGTTACTCCAGGTGGCGCGCAAAGGGCACGCTTATCGCAACCTTCGCGCCGCGATGATGAGCCCGACGATCGAATCGCACCACTTCCCCAATCCAGACTATTTTAGTCTACAAAATCACTGTCACAGCCTATGCGGTAATGAAGGCCGTGTACCAGGACAGTTTTGGGTTTGTGCATGCTGCCTGGTGGTTGGTCCAACTCCAATACCATCTGTCTGTGACTTGTGATATGCAAGACGACGAACTATTTTGGTCCTGCGGCCCGCAGGATGCAATGTCCGTGGGGTCGTTTGATTTCCTGTACGCAATCGATACTGTAATCCGGCCACGCCAACGCCAGTATCGTGATCGTGCAGTCAGAGAGGCCAAGGCCGCAATGAAACTACTGCAGGAGAAAGACAGCCTGTCTCAGTGCTGTGATTGTGCACCGCCACAGGCACTCTGGTTGCCAGTCTCTTACTGCAGCACCCGGTGAGATGGGTGCATGCTCCAGGCCCCTCAGGGATCAGGGGTCGGTGCTCCCTGAGCATGTTTGTGTGTGTGAATGACACAACAGGACATGGCACGCTCCGCCCCAGACTATGGCCGTAGTCCAGATCGCTCCGTGACTGGCATTGGCCCTGCTTGGTGTGAAGCTGCACTTGCGGAGGAAAGGGCCGACAGCAGTGGCGCTACGTACCGCCAGGATGCAGAAGTCCAGTCATTCGCGTCTGTGTTGAACATGGCATCTTGAAAATATAGATTGAGTGATGATAATCGCATGCGCCAGTGTGCAGGCAGCCGTGCGGCCCGTGACGTGTTGCAAGTTGACAAAGTTTGAATGTACTCTATACAAGTCCACACAATCGAAGATCAAAGGGCGCAGGCGGTCATAGCGGCTCCAATGAGAGAGTGTGTGTGCACGTCTGTTGCGCATGTGTTTAGGCGAAGCGGCTTTTGCCGCTGCCAGCAGTGTCGAGACAGGCGATAGTGGCAATGGCCCTCATCTTGACCCCCCCCAAAAAGGGGATTTAAGCTCCATCAAGTCATGCTTGGACGGGCCCCAAGATTCAGTGCGCCCATAGAGGCTGGGCAGAGCAGTAGTAAGAGCCGTACGTGTGTAATCGGCACTAAAATGGCTCCAATGGTCTGATTTCCTTCTCATTATCGTTCTCAAGGGCGGCCGGTACTGGCTTCGCGCTGGTTCGCGGTTGATTGGGTCGGATTTGGCAAGGGCGTCGCCTATAACGGGGGAGGAGTGCTAAGGTCACTCGGTGGCCGCCCGTTTTTGAACAGTCGGTGGTGGTGGTGGAGGTGGGTGTGGTGGTGTGTACCTTTCGACACATGGGCCGTTCAAAGCCACCTGGACGGGTGATCAGCAAGCGATGCCTGCTAGGAGAATACCAGCAGTTTGGCACCGAGCGTCAAGCAGCAACCAGCATCTGGGCTCATGCGACACGAACGATCCGAGGGGGGAACGACAGCCGGTCCACGACCTTGGGCTCGATTGCTGGCTGGCTCGATTGCGATGGCGCTGTACCCCCTCTTTCCCTCACTGCCTCGTGCACTTGTGCGAGCCTGGGGAGCCATTTTTGGCATGACCGCAGCAGTAACGTCTGCCACGGAGCAGAGGGGGCGATGAGACTCAGAGGCAGGCTAGTGGCTAGCGAATGGCCGTTGTGGGTTCACAGCGACGCCAGGTTAGTTATCGACGGCCGTTGCGTGGGCTCACCGTGAGTGTGGATGGGCCGATGGGCCAAAGTTTGGTGGTCGGTTTCGGGCTCGCCTAAAAGCAAGTGACCCCGCAGCCAAGCCACCGACCCAGATGAGGGAGAGCAAGACCCGGCCAAATGGGTCGCTGATCCTTCCCGCGCCCCATGAGCGCAAGCGGAGCGACACCATGGCTGCGAGACATATGAAGGGCCAAGAATGGACAAGCACGCACGACAAACGTACGACTTTGGCCGCCCACGCCCACGCCCATCTGTCTGCATCACTAACCATTCATCTCGCTATCCATGTCCTCCACAGAGCCTCATCATGTGGCCACCCCCTCCCCCTTCGCCCCGCACGCGCACCAATGCCCAGGGGAGGTGAGAGCACATACACACACACACCCACTCGATCACTCACTCACTCTGCTTGCGCACTCTACTACACACATTGAGTTGGCCCGGACCTACGCATGGCAAGGAAGATGACACACCCATGCACTTGTACACACACCTCTAGGAAGCACCCAACCGCGATCGACGCCGGCTTCGCAAGCAGAGTTCGGATTCGCAAACATGCCTCTTCTGAAACTTCCCGAAGCAGTGCCCTAATGCTGGCAAGCCCAGGTATGCAAGCACCGCCCGTAGCTGCAAGGGCCGCCAAAGGCGCTGGCACATCTACACGTATGTATGTGTATACGCATGTACACATATACTGTACATACAAGCATACACACTTGGGCTTTACCTCGACTGCCATCGCTAAAGCTTGCCCATTATCGTGGTACCGAAACCATGTTTGCGCGCTGGCGTGCGTTGCAAGGAAGCGCTGTCTCATCCCCAGAGGCTAGCCTACAAGGTACCGTCACCCATGGCCGCGGACTTGCGACACCATGGACGACGAGCCGGGCCCGGGCCCGAAGCCGACCAGACCCTGCCAGGTCAGGACCAACTGGCAAGCGAGCACAAAGCAAACATGTCTTTGTCTGCACTTGGCCTCGCCATCGCATCAGTAGCCTCCATCTGTGATATTGCCTTCGACTGACGGCTCTGCTTTTGCCCTTTCTAAAACACTCCTACAGGCTTGGACGACAGGGAGGCGTACAAGGGCTTGCGCCGGGCCCGGCAAATGCCTTCGCACATATCGTGTCTTTTGGATTCTGGCCCCCAATCTTCGCTTACCCCAGTCTCTCCCCCATGTATCGGGCGGCAACTCGACATCCACTCCCGTCTGCGCCATACCGGAAGCTGGTGATAAGACTTGCTTTTTTCCTCCTGGGCCGGGGTGTTTAGGAGCATTCCCGCAATATCGCGATCCTTGGTTGGCGACCATGCAGTGTGGACGTGTTGATTTGGCGCCTATCCTGTAAGGTTTTGCCCAACATGGCACTATTTCGAGAGTGGCGCCGACGTGGTCCTCCGCGTCTGGCTTGGGGGCCAACTGCGTGGGTGAATCCGATGGTCACGCACTGTGTCAGGCAGCCATGCCATGCTGTAATGTCGTGAGAAGACAATGAGGGGAAGTGGCCCGATGCGAAGGCGCCTCTCTCCCCTGCTCCTTCTTCCTCGCGAAAAACTCTCATCTTAGACGCAGAGTGAGACGGAAAATTTCAGAGTGCTGTGTAGTCGCAGATGAACTCAGACGTATCCATCTTGTCGGGTCCAAACTGTCCTCAGCTCATGCGGAGAAAGTACGGATGGGGCAGGTGGCCCTAGTACCCCAAAGCCATATCCTCTTAGACAGTACTCTATTTGGACGACATTACCCACCCTGTGGCCATTTCGAGATGCTGCAGGAGATTTTAATATCCTCGCATTCAAAGCGCATCCAAAGTGCATCCAGTGTGCATACTCATCAGTCCATCGACACACTACCTGCACTACGACCCAAATAACAAATTAGCGCGAACGCGAACACGAATACGATACCCTGCACACAGGGAACACACCCCGCTGTAGGCTCAATCTACACCAATATGTCCACTCATTTACTGACCGCAGCCTTTTTCTGGACCGTCTCAGAATGTGTCAAAAGCCATTGTGCCATTTCTGTCAATTCATCGCCATTTCTCAAACAAGTTGATGTCACTAGTTCACATCTCAATCTCTAACAATGCCCAACACTTGACTTTGGACTTATCGTTGATTACTTATCCCGAGAATCAACTATGCAAAATTATCACGCATCTAGACATGGCTACAGCATTGACACATCATGCAGTGAACGGGGATGGTGAGCAAAAAACTCTGTTTCGGCATTTGAAAAGCAACAAACACCATCTATGAAAATCTAGACCGACCGATCTACTCTGGCCAAGCCTTTCTCCGGGTACTGCCCATGGGTATCGAAAATACAACTAACCAACGCCAAAGGAAATATCATGCAGTCCCCCTTCCCATGCCCAGGAAAACAACATGTTCAAGTCCAGGTTCTAGATGTCTGTCGCCTCCGTGGAATCAGTCGCCCATGACTCGGCCGCAAAACCCGCCTCCAGTCACCTGCCACGAAAAGTAGCAAAGTAGGAAGAGGTGGTTAGCCACTTGCAAGCCTGTTCTGGACCAATTCCTAAAGAGCGTAATCCAGGTCGAAAGACAACACAGTTATCTCACCTTGGTCTAGCCCAATAACCTACTTGGCCTTAATGCCATCCAGCTCTGGCTGCTTCTCATCTTGAGTGCGGCCAGCCCAGTCGTTGACCCAGAAGGTTGCGACGGTGTAGATCTTGATAATGGAGTGAGCGTATGCAAACAGAGGGTAAGCCGGGATGGGGAAGAAGTACCAGAAAAAGTCTGAACAGTTCTGTGTATCCATGAACCATGGGATCGTCTTGGTTAGCTTCGACATCCAGATGAAAGAGATCAGAAGACCCAACCAGTAGTACTGGACTGAAGAGTCGCGAAAGAATGCGGTAGTGGTAAATGTCCAGACTGTCAGAGCATCCCAAAGGAGAGCGGCGTTGTACATCCACGGGAAGTACACCATCCAAACGGAGATGGGCCACTTCCACCACACAGTCAGATCGACGAACAAGGCGATAGGGTTCTGTCGGATAGTCGTACGGCTCCAGCGCATGCACTGGTCCACAAACTTGAAGTTGTCCATACGTCCCAGCTGAGTGGTTATGGTCGCATCTTCGGTATACTGAATCTTGACGTCCATGCCGTGATTGATGACCCAGCGCGTGATGAAGTTGTCGTCGTCAGCCTTGAGCGGACCAACGCCCTCAACACCAAGGCTAGGAAACGACCAGATATACTCGTTGAGGAACTTCTCAACAAACTCTTCGTCCTTGACGATCCGAGACAAGATCAAGCTGGTACGGCCAGAGACGCAAAAGACGCCTCCATCCGCAGCATTCGAAGCGCGAATCTCGAAGTTGTGACGCACGAGATACAGCGCCCCAATGGTATTCCAGAAACCAGAACGATACCGCGCAACCGTGTTCTGATACCAGCTGAGCTCGCAATTATACTCGGGCAGCGGCAACCGCTCAACCCACTTGCGCGTCCCCACAAACCCTACCTTGTCATCCTGAAAAGCCGGAAGTGCAGCCTCGAGAAACTTCGGGGTCCATACTACACTATCATCTGCCATGACCATAATCTTCGTGCCAACCATCTTGATCCCCTCGGCCGTCTGCGTCCGCTTATCCTTCTTGTTAGCCTCACCCGTGACAACAATCTCAGTAGCACCACAGTGCCCATCCACCTCTTTCATCCTGCCAACTCCCCTCCGCTCTTCAAACACCTTCTGGATCCCCAACACAATCGGCCGCACAATATCCGCAATACCCGCCTCTGGCGTCGAAAACACGATGCGATTCGGCTTGTTCGCAAGGATTCCCTCGACCATGCGCGTGAACAACTCGAGATTCTGGCCGGGACCCACCGTAGCTACTACAACCGTACAGTCGTCAGCCGTGTACTTTGCTTTGCCGTCAGAAGCGCGGTGAACAGAGGGTTTATACTGTGTCCAGAAGAAAATAGCGACGAGCGTGCGCCAGTACCGCAGCGCCATTAAGGCACTGAACCATACCATCTGCCTATCCTGTGCGACCCTGGCTTTCAAGACGGCGGCGAGGAGGCAGAGGGCGGGGACGGTGTGGAATGAGAGACCGATGATGAGCGAGGGGGAGACGGGTTCGAGTCGGGCTTTCATTGTCAGAACGAGGTGCAGGATCCAGAGGGCCATGGTGAGGATCAGGCAGGTTGCGAGGAATGTGCCGGGGTCCGCGGGGTTGTAGTTCCAGAATGTGTTCACGGTGAGGGAGGGTGTGTTGGGCAGGGTGGAGAGCCACCAGAGCCAGAGGACGGGGATGGTGGTGAAGGTTGCGATGAAGTGCTTCATACCTGGTTGAAGAGACATCTTTCTTCAGTCGTCCAAGGGGTAAAAGCTTTGTTGGAGATTTTTCTTAGTGACTCTATTGCTTGACTGTTGGCTGAGTGAGGTACCTTGCTTTGTTGACTTGGCTTTTGGTTGTTGTAATGGAGAGAACGTTTTTTTTTCGTTGTTTCTGGGAACCTTTGATATACCTTTTGCAAAGAGGCATTGTGCAAACGGGTACAGATGGTATGAGTCGAGTGGGTGAGTGTGAATAGCGGAGGTTGTACGAGGATAATGTGGGACGTTGTGAAGATTCTGGGGGCGCTGTGGTGCTACAGGTGGTGGGGTGGGACAGAAAATTCTCCGTGGTGTTGTGAAGGAGTGAGAGGTGGGTGGAGTGGATTGGTGAGATGTGGTCATTGTGTTGTGTTGACAGCGCAGAAGGGAATTGAAAGGGGGAACTGGTTGAGGAGATGGACATGGCTAGGTAGATGGGGGGTTTTGTATTGGATCGATGTGTAGCTAAGTTTGAGTACATTTCTTCTAACTGACTTAGAGATTCAGGATTGCTCGTTTTGTGACGATCATTTTTCCGTGTGGTGAACTTGGATTCATGCATCTACCGGCTTTTGTAAGGAAATGGTATGCCGATTGCTGAACGTCGACCAAGAATTATGAAAGAAAAACTATCAACCCTTGAGAGTAGCTTGCAACACGTCACTGATGAATGTACTCGACAATGAACTCGAGAAAAATGTTTGCATATTGGTGGTACAAAGAAGTTCGAGTACAAATCATAACTTTGAATGTTTGATGGATCACTATGCGATGGCAAATCTAGTCATGTCGCTTCCTAGCAATCATGATTCATATTTTGGAATAGTTAAATAGAGAAAAAGAAACACCATACATGGTGTTCGTAGTGATAAAGTTTATTCGCCGTTGCAGTCTCGCCATTGAGATGCGATGTCTGTTGGTTCAAGAACTTGTAGTCACTACATAGACATAGTTTCTCACGTGCAGTTTCTATCGACAAGGACATCCTTGGAGTTGACGTGGAAAATATTTTTGGAATATCTCGCATCCTTGTCTTTGCTTCAAGTAGACTACTAAGTACGCGGAACACAAGTATATTTTGAATGACTAACTGAAAACCACGGACACTAGGTCATTTCTGGAGTCACAGCACTTGGTAAGACTTTATAGAGAGAATAGTTGATTATATCTGATATCTCTTGCCGTAGGATTTGGACTTTCACTGTTATATTAAGACGTACCATCTCACACTAGACACCGCATGCTGTACAGTATATCAGGAGGTGAAACTCTGAATCAAGGAGTCCTTACCTGCACTCAGGATTGAATAAACTAACATGGGCTATCCACGCTCTTTACATCCAGGTAGGACGACGGACTATCGGTATAGTTGCCCCCCTTAGCGCTTTAGTATGGCACCGCCGTTGGCGCGCGATGAAGTCCACTACCTTCCTCCGCATCAGTACCACAATCATCCCCATATTCTTTGAAACTAGTCTCACCGGCCTGCTCACTAGTCTCCGCTTGAATAAAAACATAATACCGATGATGCCACATCTCAAGCTCTTCTATGGCGGTGAGCGTTATGTGACAGGAGCCCAAGTCGTCCAGGCGCCCTTGGTCGCATTCCCATCAGCCCGAGCAATGCAACTCTAAACCACGCGAGAGCTGCGCATGCAGCGAAAATCTGGGGTTATTACACTTTCGCTGCAGTAATTCTGTGGGGCGTCGAGGGACCGGTGGTAGTGTGACCAGCGAGCATCAGATGCGCAGACCATGGGGATAGAAAAATTGCGGGGTTAGCGCGATACAATGGGCGTGAACAGTCGGCTGCTGTCTTCCTTTGACTTGCGACTCTTGCATAGCGAGAAAACAATCCATTTAGTTCCTTGGGCATAAAAAGGTTCCAAGGAATAAGCCCTTTATACAGGGAAGGTGCAAACATATGAACAGTCACAAGTCAACATGATAACACGGAGATGAATACCAAAGCGACCAGACCAATCACTCCTAAAACGGAAGGCCGCCCTTAAACCTTCCCCCTCCATCAACCATTCTGCCCTACGCATGACTCGAGCGCACTCACCCCCATGTTCTTAGTAGACTACATACGCTGTTTCATTTCCCCTAGCCCACAGTTCGTCGGATGTCGCCACGATCCGCGGAGCCCAAGACTCGGCTTTTTTAGATGAACAAGGCGACATGCCTCCACCACTCAGAAGCGAAAGAAGGCCAAAAATGCCCTTTTTCTTTCACTCCACCCTTACTAGAAAATCGCCAAAACACACATGCTAACGTCACACCCCTACTGAACCGGCCAACCAAAACCAACCAACCAAACTAACCGCCCTGACTACTCACTTACTTTACTACAAACATCAAACCACGAGGGCTCTCACGCCCCCTTGGTCCATTGCTCATTTCTCATCATGCGGCATGCCCACGTTGAAGGGGCCAGCGACCCTGTGTGCCCTTTGATACCGCGAGACTTGCTCCAACTAGGACCTATTTCCGCGCGACCGTTTACAGACCCTGCGCCTTTCTCTCTGTTGCTGTGTCTTTGACCTTCTTAGCCCCGTTTTTTTCCTATCTTACGTAGAAGCATGCTGTAACGGTGCAAGGCTTTGATTTCCTAATTTGAGGTCCTTGGGCCAATCGGCGGAGGGACATGGTGAAGGAGTGCTGGTCACGCTGGTCACGCTATGGGTCTTTTTGTCTTTTCTGCTTTCAACGTACATGTCCGTTGGGGATGGGCGGGTGGAGCAGCCCAGCAGACCTGGATGGGTCTGCGAGGAGGTTGTGGTGGGAGTGGGGTGCGCATAGGGAGGGTCTGGGTGTGTGATGAGGAAGGTTGTGAAATGTATAAGTTGGATAGATGGGACCGGTTTTTTAGGATTGAAGTTTTTTGTTATCATCTGTTTGGTTGCGTTTCCTGCATTTTTAGCTACTTGGATACGAACATCTGCCACTCATGTCTCTCAAGTCCCTCTTCGTTTCGGCACCGTTGCTTTGGCGCGGTGTTACCGCACTCCCTGCTGGCCCTGGTTCCTGGACACATGGAAACTCGACGATTGTGTCTTCTTCGGACTTCAGTGCTGCGGCGGCGTACAACCTGATCGATACGTATGACGCCAGTAACTGGGCGAGCAAGTTCAACTTTGAAGATATCGCTGATCCCACGCGTATATATCACTTCACTCTAGCGTCTATGAGTTTTGATTTCTGACCCGAGGATGCAGATGGCTTCGTCGACTATGTCACTTTGCAACAGGCACAACAATATGGACTATTCAAGACGCAGAATAACCAGGTATACATGGGCGTAGACTCCACTTCTACCCTCAACCCCAACGGTCCGGGAAGAAGGAGTGTCAGGATACAAAGCAAGACAGCGTACAACCGCGCTCTCGTCATTGCAGACTTTGCCCATGTTCCCGGTAGTGCATGTGGCTCTTGGCCCGCCTTGTACGTCCCCCTTTCCACGTCCCTCATCCCATCCTACACCTCACTAATACTCCTTCCCTTCCAGTTGGATGGTCGGTCCCAACTGGCCTAACCAAGGCGAAATCGACATCTACGAAGGCGTCCACCTCTCGAGCTCCAACCAAGTAACCCTCCATACATCCCCCGGTTGCAATCCCTCCATCGGCCCCGGTGGAGAAACTGGACGTCGTCTCGCAGGCGACTGCGGCGCAGACGGCGGCTTCAACGGCTGCGGCATCCAAGCCGACAACCCCGTCTCCTTCGGTACGCCCTTCAACGCCAACGGCGGCGGCGTCTACGCCACCCTCTGGACCAGCTCCGGCGTCAAAGTCTGGTACTTTGCTACTCGCAATATCCCTGCCAACATCAAGTCCGGCAACCCGGACCCCTCTGCTTGGGGCACCCCGATTGCGAATTTCGGAAACAATGGATGCGACTTCGATGCCAAGTTTCGCGACTTGAATATCGTGTTTGATGTTACGTTTTGTGGGGATTGGGCCGGAGGCGTTTGGGGGTCGACGACTTGTGCGCAGGTTAATCCGAGTTGTGTGGCGTATGTTGCGAGTCAGCCGCAGAACTTTTCGGAAGTGAGTTGCCTTGTGAAGTATTTGGATAGGGAGTCGTTATGCTGACTTTACATAGTCGTACTGGCTTATTAACTCGGTCAAGGTCTACAGTGTTTAGGCTTGAGAGTTATTATTAGATGCTTCGAGATATTGTGTGCATCTGTTTTTGCACACATAATATCTTGTACGCATCGCTCTTTTTTTCGTTTCTCTGACTATATACTTCTTCTCTTTCTTCTATGTATTTACTTCTTGGATGCAGAATGTGATGTGCTAGAGGAGAGTCACATCACAGATGTTGCCGATATATACCTTGTATTTCCTATCTACACTCTATTCCCTTTGATAACCCGCTTCATATACCCTCTATTCTCCGTTCTATAGAATCTATTGCGCATTCACCATCTTTTCCAGCGCCTCAACCTCACCCTTTTGCCAGTCCGTGACCTTGCCCTGCCACTTTTCGCCTTTGCCTCCGCCCTTGACTGTACTCACAACCTCCTTGACCTTTGCCGCCATCTTCTCTACCAACTCCGGCTTGCCGAAAATGACGAGCGACCCTGAGCTCTTAACCTCACCTGTAGACAAGACTACGACGGTATCCCGATCCTTGACTGCATCTTTGATCTCGAAAAGGACGAGGTTGATGAAATCCAGTCCCTCACTCGCGCGGTGTAGGAATGCGGCTTCATGGTTCTGAAGATGATTCTTGATGTGTTTGCCTTGGAATGAAGCAATCTCAGCGAGTAGCTTCTTCTCCTTTTTCCGTGCTTCAGAGACCTGATCGGCGATTCTTTGCACACCGGCTGCCACGTCGGCTGGTGCCGAACCTGAGGATAGCGAGACGGCAATGGAGCGAAGGCCCGCAATTGATTCTGTAGCCAGTTTGATCGCACGGTCGCCGGCTGTGAAGAATAACCGACAATTTGTACCTCGCACTGATTGTGTGTGGTGCAGAAGTATCAGGTTGATGTGCGACGAGTTTTGGAGATGGGTTCCGCAGCAAGCGTTGAAGTCCATGTCTCCAATCTTAATGAACCGCACCACGCCCTTTTCTCGATCATAGTCTCCAGGGAGACTATCACTTCCTTTTCCCTCAGGCGTCTCTACTGTAATCGGTATACTTTCTCTAATCCTTGCATTGCAGTCCTTTTGTATCGCCTGTATTTCTTCATCGGTTGGTTTGCGTGGTAACTCGACATAGTTCATCTCTCCAGGCTGGCCCATGTTCCATCCTAGGGTGGGCAAATCCATGCCATCCATGACAGCGGAGAGGAGGTGCTGGCCAGTGTGTTGTTGCATGAGGTCCCAACGTCGGTTAAAGTCGACGGTCTGGCGCACAGATGTACCAGGTGTGAGGGGAGTAGGAGAAAAGTGTATGCAGCGGAGACCATGGCGCTGAATACTTCGTATTGGTATTTCCTCTTTGCTTTCACCTTCCAAAGGCACAAGGACGCCGTGGTCAGTGTGCTGGCCGCCACCTTCAGGGAAAAGGACCGAGTCCGCGAGCTCAATCAGCCATGTCTTGCTTGTTGTCGCATCTCCATTCTCGAGGGCTTTGGTTGGATCCGTCGACTTTTTGGTTTTGGACTTGCCGTTTTGCTGCGACGTTTTTGGGGGCACGAACTCCTCACACGACACTACTTGAGTCTCGAGTGTTTGGAGGTAAGAGTTTTTCTGGCATTGCAGCGCACCTACAATGGCAGGAGCAGAAACAATCGTGGCACCCATGTTTGGTATTCTGTGCGATTCGAAGTACAAAGGGCGACAAGACAATATGAATGAGGTATGACTGGATGATGGCCGGAGTTTAGATCGAAAGATAGAGAAGCCGCGGGAAGCAATGCAAGTGCACTTAGTCAAGGTAATGACTACATTCATGGATGATCGGAATGCCCAGCCTTAAAGCGCAGGGAAATTTATTTCAAAAGGTAGTTTTCAAGAATACCATATTCTCAAAACCGTATGTACTACGAAGCGACAATGATTTGGGGGAGAAAGCAACTCTCACACTAAGCCCGTTCTGTCTGGGCACGGCACGATGCCGGGCGTGGCGATGCCAATCAATCCTGTCGACAGACACCGGAGCCTTTTGGGCTGCTTCTCAATTCCACACACACACACAACTCGCCATGTAATGAAGGCGTACGTGCTTGATGATCAGGCGCATGCTTAGCGATTTGAAAGTAGCGGCTGAATTGCAGGCCTAGACTTTCAATGCTTCACGGTTCCGATGCGATCATGACGTACTTGAAGCCAAAAGTCACAAAGCTTGCGAAAGAACTTCCTTGATCCCCACTAACGAACAGACTGAACTCTTATTCTTTAATGACAAGGCCGAGGAAGATTACGCATGCGGCCGTGACGCGCTTCGTCGAAACGCTTCTGCCGCTCAAGGAGAACGACGTCCAGCGACTCTACCATGTCCCCCGAAACCCTCGCTACGATGCAGAGACTGCGATAGTTGAGCAGATTGTGCTGAGCGTCACACCAACTCCAGGAGTCTACTCTTTGATCGGCTACCCATTGGACGACAACACTGCGGGTTCTACGGCACAGATCTATCCACGACCACCGCGCACCCTCTGCTTTCTACACCGGCCCTTCAACCTCGATCGACGCAGCGTGCGCAAAGGCACTCTTGTTCTCTCAAGTCATACCTCCTTCGATGAGTTACTGACGGTAGGATGGAACACCGCGCTAGCACAAAGGTTGGGCATAGACACAGCGAACTGCCTCTGCGTCCAAGGCTATAAAGGAGATCCAGAGAGGAGGATTGGAGTCATCGGTCAGATCACCGTGCCTCTGCAGGAGCTCCTGATTCAGATCCAAGAACAGTTTGGCGTTTCCGAACTGGCGCATGTAGGCTTATCGGACGAAATACGCTTCGTCGCCATCATGAATGCCTTCAACGAAGGTGAAGTGCATCGTGTGTTTCAGATGACACAAGAGCGTGGATGGATAGTACCGGATGAAGACGGCAGGCATCTGCTGTATCTGACTGGGCAACCCCGGGTTAGTGGGTTGGAAGCTGCGAAAGCACTGGGCATGTCGGTAGCTTGTGTCGGGCATAGGCAAGCTGAAGACTGGGGCGTTCGCTACATAGGCGAAACGCTGCGTAAGGCCTTTCCAGGCGCATGCGTGAGGGAGATATATGAAGAGGAGATACCACTTGTGAAAGAAAAGGGGCCAGCGGTACAAAACCTCGTGAGTCAATAATGACGTCTTGGGCAGTTGCTCCTATGTGCTCTAATGACCAAAACGCTCATAACTTGAAACTGCTCCTGCTCAATTCCCTAGTCGTGTCTCTCTCAAAATCTCTGCTACTGCTTGGAAATTTCCCAATTCTCAAGTTTTTTTCAGCGATTTATTAGAGAACCCGATTCAAGCAGACTTCTCGTATAGCCCTTGTGACCGGTGACAGCTCTCAGCCGTGCCGTTGGTGACCGACTCTCCACGTCCGCAAGGCCCCAAGGCGCCACTTTCTTGGGCGCCTCGCGACGCGCTGGCAACCGCAACTTTTGTGCTCGCTCTCTTCCACCATATCCAATATACACAGCCTGAAAAAATGTCAAATATTTCCTTCGTCTTCGGTCCGCGAAATAGCATCTTTTTTGACTGTCCTCAAACATGGAAATTGTGAGCTTATTGCAGTGCAACTGGACGAGGCTAGGTGATTGACAGCGCACAGTCATGAAATACCGCCCACACTTCGTCAGTTATTCAACAGCTCCATGAGCCCTGCTTGGAGGATTGCGAGCCCTTACTGCCTTGCCCTCGCACCTCACGTCAACACCCAAGAGCCAGTGTGGTATGTAGGGTGCAAGACATTAGACGGAGAAGACAAGCAATGTGAGTGATTAGGCCCCAGCCCCGCAGTAGTAGGATGCATGAAAGCAGCGGCCTGTGTTACTTTAGACAATACACACCTCTTTGATATTGCGCTAATCAAACATAGTTTTTTCTCAAACCTACTTTGACGTCAACTATCCTGACCTTGCGCGATGGTCGAAATCGTTCCCGAATGCCGCCCGCTCGTGCTTCATCACCTTTGGCCAGGACTTCAGCTACTTTGCTTGCGCCCAGGGAAGAGGGTCAATATGGGCTGGTATACCTTCAGATCTCGAGGATAAACTCCGAAAATCACATGATATACCCATCTGTGTCAGTCTCGGAGTGAAGAATGCATGGTTCGTCATGTATCCTGATCGGCGCATAGCATGGGATTTCCATGGCCATTACAGCACACTGAATAAGGTCATAATAGATGCTGCACCAGGAGCTATCGTCGTAAGTACTTATTCATGCTCTACTGATTGTATGGAGGTAGCCCTAACATAACTAGTACGTCGCCATCTCGCCGTATCACCAAGACCACTATTTCGTCGCATTCCAGGACGGATCTGTCAAGTACAACTTCCTGGGAGGTCCTCCAGAATGGTCGATTCTCATGAATGAGGTTTTCAGCCTCTGGAGGGCTCAGCGCGTGCACCAGCATCATGCCAACACTGCACCTTCACCTCAACCACAAATACTGCCACATGCATATGGACATATGCAAAGACCTCAGCCGCAGACTCATCTTCAATCACAGTTGAATGGCACCTTTAGCACTCCTTCATCCCCGATGGCTATTCACCAATCCCCTTCAATCCACAATACTTCGTTATACCAGCACAATCAACATATCCAGCAAAGCACAGTTCAGAACGTCTCACTCCCAAGTAAGGAACCGCATTATGGCGTCTCGGCAATGCCGGTTGAGTTACCCGGAGATATGTTACATCCTTTACCACAGCTCGCGACAGCACAACTGGTAGATCAACCAGCAAAGAAGAGACACAGCTTTCTATCGAAGATATTCTAAGGCAAGACTGGAGAAGTTTTCAGGTTGGCATGCACGTGTCTTTCAGGCGTCCCATGGTAGAGCCGTGTAATAACCGGAGTACTTATTTGTAGGAAGCATCGCATATTGGGTGGGGTCTGTCGGTTGGAATGCTGGCACCAATCAAGTCACTGTCGCACGTACCCGACACCGTCGAGCGGACTTTTGGATGGAGTGCCGCCCTGCAAGGTTAATGTTCACCTTCCGTATCATCCCTGACTACCGAGGTACAGCTCCGCTGATCGCTCTCGAAATGGACTTTTATCACAAAATGGGACGAACGTCATACCACAATACAAGGGTCCTTACTCACGACTTAGGGCGCCTTATCCCCGCTAGCGTTCGGCTTGCTGCTACAGAGAAGCTGGAGAACGGTTCCTCTTTGCACCCACTTCGCACTGTACTGTTTCCAACAAACATCACTGGTGTTTGTGAGTCAACGTCGTGTTGTTCATTACAAGAGCTGGGACAATGCGGGCGCTTGCAACTTTTCTTTTGGCAACGACAGCATGGGCCATTGGTCCTACTGTCACAGTACTGAACGGTACATATGAAGGTTTACACCTTCCCTCCTTCAACCAAGATGCCTTTCTAGGCGTTCCGTACGCGCAGGACACTGGAGGTCAGAATCGTTTTCGCGCGCCACAGGCTCTGAACGCTACATGGAACGGCACACACCCCGCTACGGCCTATGGCGATACTTGCCCAGATTCAATGAACAGTAGCCTCGTCATGAGCGAAAACTGCCTGAGCATCAACATCGTGCGCCCAGCAGGTCTCTCCCCACAGGAGCAGTCTAAGCTGCCAATTGCAGTGTGGATTCACGGTGGAAGTTACCAAATCGGCTCCACGGATTTGCCAAACTACAATCTGTCGTACATTGTTCAAAGGAGTGTAGAGATCGGCCAGCCAATTATTGGAGCTAGCATCAACTACCGCAAGGGTGCGTGGGGCCTGCTTTACTCACAAGAGGTTCAGGGCGCTGGTCAAACAAACCTTGCGTTGCGAGACATGCGCAAGGCTCTTGCATGGATTTCGGAGAACATTGAGGCTTTTGGAGGCGACAAAGATGCTGTTACTATCTGGGGCGAGTCGGCTGGAAGCTTTGCAGTTGGACAGTTGGTAATGTCATATGGTGGTCAAACAGATGGTCTCTTCCACCGCAGTATCCAGGAATCCGGCTCTGCAGCAACAGCCTGGTACAACGGTACAGAGTGGTATCAGCCCATTTACAATGACATTGTCAAAAAGGCAAACTGCTCGGAAGAAGCGGACACACTGGCTTGTCTGCGTACACTGTCATACGATGCAATCTTTCCTGTGCTTGCAGCCCCAAATTACAGCCCAAGCTGGTACCCAGTTGTAGATGGCGACGTTATACCTGCCTACCCAACCGAGCTACTCGCTTCCGGCCGCTTCGCCCATATCCCTCACTTGTACGGTACCAACTCGGACGAGGGAACCGACAACGCACCCTTTGATGGCGTCATCAACACAGACGAAGACATCTATGCCTACCTCCTTAACAGCACCGGCTTTGACTTCCCGGACAAAGTCGTCAAGCGCCTCCTAGAAATTTACCCGAACGATCCAACCAAAGGCATTCCCCTCAATACTGGCGTCGAGACCTTCGCAGAGAAAGGCCTCCAGTACAAGCGCATAGCCGCGATACTAGGTGATGTCTTTTATCATGCACCTCGCCTAGCAGACGCCCGCGAATACGCCAAGTACGCTCCAACGTACATTTATCGCTTCAACACTCTCCCGTGGCAGAACAGCCCCGTCTCCGACGAGGGCGGCAACGCAGAAGCATTCATGGGCGTTGCGCATTTTACTGAAGTTGCGTTCGTTTTTAACAACCCGCGCTTCTATGGTCCGTGGCCTGAGTACAAGGCGCTTAGCGATGAGGTGAGCGCGCAGTGGATCAGGTTTGTTGCAAATGGCGATCCGAATGGCGAGGGATTGCCTAAGTGGCCGCACTATGGTGATAGCGAGGATGGGCTTGATTTGGTCATTCAAGCAAAAGGGAGGGGACAGAATGGGAGTTATGTGGAGAGCGATACGTGGAGGCTGGAGGGGAGGGAGTATTTGAGTGAGTGGGCGAGGAGGAGGCATGTTTAGAGTGATTGGATGGGATGGCAGGGTACTGAGTAATGGCAATAATGGGTGTTTAGAGAGAAACAGGGTTAATGTTGTTTGAGATTAGTCTATCTATTGGAATCTCGATATCTGAATATTCGCCTATGTTGACGCTGCCTTCTTCACTTCTTTGCTTCTCTTATCATCCTGCTCAGATATACCACGACTGTTACTGGTTACCACTGGTATCTAAATTTCTAATCCAATTCTACGAGCATCTCCGCAACGTAAGAGAAGTAGAGCCTTAGTGTTGGTAGTCTTACTTCCTTGAATTAGTTGCTGGCACCATTTGCTTCAGATATCATCCCCTTATTAATCCCCTTCGAGACATCCTTCACCCCCTCGAGCGGCCCCATCAACCCTCCTAAGCTGCCTTGTCTTCTCATTTCAAATCCTATTCACCCGCAGCATGTCTGACGTGTTGAGCTGGATGCAGCGGAAATTACTGGAGCGGTGTGATCGTCGTAGCATCGTAAGCACCTGCTACAAGCCAAACTAGTGGATTACAAACTCCTTGTTGATAGGGTTTTCCGTATATACGCCCTGTCTACCCTCCTACCGGCAAGTCTAGGGTAACGAACCACGGCGGATGTTCAAGCTCTCCCTTCTCACCCTCCATTGCAGCATTGACGCACAACGTCTGCTGCTTGCTCGCACGGAAATCTTCTGCAGCGCCTGGAGATAAACATTTGAATCCTTTCCTGCGAGCTTGATTTGACCCTACCCAATCTTTAAAGATGTCGGCTATTGGCTCGGGGTCACCGCTATCCAGTTTCGCCGGGTCTTTGTATGCCAACCTGTATGCTTGATAGATCCAGCCTTCCAGCGGAAGATGGATGTGCCCGAAACAATGTAACCTGGGTTTCACTCGCACTATGGCGTTTCGTAGATGCTCACATCCTGCACTGTCACCGGCGGTCTCATCTAAAATATACTTTGGTGGCCCATGGGTCATGACAATGTCGACATTCTCTGGGATAATCGAGGTCTCAGTGCCAACGTTTTTCGCCCACGGCGGAGTAGTGTCTGGGGGATTGAAACGGTCACTGCTAGTCGGGTATTGAAATGCCGATGTACCATATCCAGGGGTGTATGGTGAGGCATAGATTTTGAAGACGGCACCGCAGGGTAGATTGAAAGTATGGGTACCCTCAGAGAGAAAGGTGATACCATGTTGGTTAGCTCCACGTTCCGGGTTCAACAGCGCCTGCGCTCTTTCTGAATCAGATTCTACTCCACCTTGTGATATCCAGTACCCTCTGTCTAGGGATATATCATGGTTGCCAGCGATGACGAGTCTTAATTTGGCTTTCACCTTGCCCAGGTTCCGAAGAGCGGAGAAGATGCTTTCTGGAGTCCCATCCTCGGTCAAATCACCGCAATGGAGGAGCACGTCGCATGGAGGAAGATTCGACGGTAGGTCGGCGCCATGTGTGTCTGAGAGTATAAGGAAGCGGACGGGTGTTGAAAGAGGCCGATCACAGTCGATCCGAACACGCTTTTCGGGGTCTTTTGGCCCTGAGGAATAGCCTGAGATGTGGCAGATGGAACGCTTCGGCATTTTGTGTCCTGTTGAAGTTACAAGATATGTGCAGATCAGCGTGTTTATAGTTATGTATGGCCCTCGGCTCTTGTGCACATAAAAACCATGGTTCACTGGGCATGGTCGAGCCATTCAGCACAACACAATATCAAATGCGCATTCTGCAGTTGGGGGGATCGGATGAGTGTCTAGTGCAACACTTATGTTATGGAAGCCATTTGTGGCCTTCTACATAAAGATGCATGAGTAGAGAAGGTTTCCAGGTCTATGATTCGATTATTAAAGTCTCATAGTACTAACAGTGAGAAGTTGCATAATTTGAGTCATGGTTGGGAGAGAGCAAAGAAATATCATGCGATCATCTCAGGATAATGTGTTCGTGTATAAGTTTGTCGGGGTCATGCGGGGCGCCCACGTGACTTCGTGTGAATTTCGAGAACCCTGCCAAAAAAGACTGACAACGGCTTGGACGCCCCACAAGCAATGAACCGCCGAACACAGATATTGACACTAACACAGCCAGCATCTGGCTTTGACATCTGCTGAAACTGACATGTCCTTGTTCGGTGGTGATGGTGCCAAGCCATCGCTCTCTTCCTATGAGTCCGACACGTCAGAATCCTCGTTCGCTCCCTCATCACCGCCGGTTGTTGGGGTTGCAGATGTGCACGATGCGCAAGAGGCACAACCGGTCAATACTCCAGTACAAACAAACGTGGATGATGATACAGTCGCTGATGCAGATTCAAGCGAGGATGATTTTGACGAGTCAGACGAGGAAGAGGAGGATGAGCAACCCACACGGCCAAACCGGTTTCATGGAACGCCGCAAACATGGGAGGAGCATACAGAGGCCGACCGCCGAATTGCAGAGTCGCTCGAACAAATGCAAAACTCCGACCTCTCTGCGCATCTGTACAATGCACATATGCTAAAGCGGCGGTTGCAACGACCTGCGCAAGACTTGGCGCGGCTTGAAATGTGGCAGAGCAGGGACGAGTGGCTGATGCCTGAGAAAGATTTGAAGTATACGGACGCAGCGGGCCTGGTACAGGATGCCATAGTACCGCCTCCAGACTGGACAGCATGGCCAGTGCCTCCGACAGAGCTTCCCGATTACAGCCAGAAGTTAGATAGAGGGTTAGTACGGGGGCAAGCAGATGAGTGGGCTATCGAAAGTACCAGCAAACAGGATGCGGGAGAGGAACTCAGGGAAGAGCTCTTGGCTGTTTTCCTCCGGATAGCGAAAGACCAGTGGAATATGCGGGACGCGTCTTCATCTGCATCTGATTCAGACAATGACCCCGAGACTTCACGAAGCCAGTCTCCATCAGAATCTGCTCGATTCTCACGACCATCCTCCGCATCCCGTGCTGATGCTGAAACGAACGCTTGTAGTAGTGCGTATGGAGAGGCCACAGGGCATGAGTCCAATATGGAACAGACCCAGCAATATGGGAAGAAGCGTGGCAGGAAGAAACAGCTCGACACATTCACAAAGCCAGTTGTTTTGGCCGATGATGCGAAAGCACAACAGCTCTTGCAGCCGTCGATCCAGTCTATTATGAACAAGCTAGACGACCTGGCACTAGCGATCTGTCGAATGCAGCTCAACCAGATTCGCGATGAAGATTCAGCCGGCTCTTCAATGAGCGAATTCACATCTGGAGCAGAGTCAAGTGGGCGTGAGTCGAGGCCGCTATCCAGAGCTCGGTCAAGGACAGCTTCGAGCCGTAGAAGACCCAGAACACGATCGTCTTCGCGTGCTAGCTTGACACAAGCCAATCATGTTGTAGAGCAGAGTACAGAAGACAAAGATACGAATGCAATGGATAGTGATGCCACCTCCGGCGGTGCTTCTGACTGGGAGGCGTCCAGTCAAGCCCTTGGAGGACTGAAACGCCGCAGACCCTCGGGTAGTGTGAGTGATGCTGGTTCTATAATCGAAGATGAAGAGATGGGGAGAGGCCTAATGGACTGGAGTGAGGTGCTTGGACTCGCAGCTGTCAGAGGATGGGACAAAGCGGCTTTGGCACGCACAGCCCAACGCTGTGCTACTCTTTTCGGCGAAAGTATGTCATTTATACCATACGATGAGTCTCTGGCATCGCAGTCACCTCCGAAGCCGATATGGTATACCCCATCTACCCCAGCAGCTACAGGTCTCTTGTCAAGCACAAAGCTGCCAGCTTCCGAGCGTCCGCTCTTCCAGTTTAACACTTTACGCTGTCCACACACAGATTGCTATGCTCACGAGCATGACTTTGAGTCACCGAGTCGCGTTGCCGAGCACTGTTATCGCGTCCATGGATACAATCCCAATACTGATGACGCCGAGAACGAGGAGAAGGTGGCTAGCTGTGTGCATATCGATGGCTTTTTGCAACATATTACAGAGAAGCCAGGATGGGTACGACATGGCCGAGAAACGACCGGGAATGAAAGCAAAAAGCAAAGTAAGTGAAAAGACAGCAGTCACGTTGCATTGGAAGCTACGGTCAGCACTGAAGAGTGATCAGACTGCGCCATAAGAAAACAATGCAAGCATTTACATATGGATTCCGGACGTATTGCAGAAGAACGGCTTGACTGAATATATGTTACTAAAGCGCATCAGCTATTAAAACGAAACCTGGTCCCCGCATTGTCTTTTATTTTTTGTTTCATGTGCACATCGTGCCAGGGATTCGCGCTAGCCCGTCTTACTTATCTATTAGCGTGATAATGACGCGCAACAAATCGATGGGTCCATCCGCCCGTCCCCTTAACCACCACGTCCTTCACAACCACACTGCTGCTACGCAGCCACATTCAAGTGGAGATATTCTTGGCATCTACAGCAATTCTCTCTTATCTTGGGGCTAAATCAATCCTTCGCTTGTCGCTAAGAGGGGCATTGACCCCCAACTTGGTTTGGTATCACTACTTCAACAGACTCATCACGACACGTCATTTTTTCTGTTCGAACAGTTACAGCGCTTGCAGTTATTAAAAAAACCATTCAGCTCTTATATTTGCAACATTTTCTGTGTTCTTTTTTTTCCAACTGTGCTGCATCCAGAGTCAGACGAGATGGACGGTAAGGTCGGAAGCGAAAATACAATTACCCTTCTTGATGGCGACTCGGCCTACAGGTCGCTAGAGTATTCACAGGACCCACAATATCAGCAGTATTCGCGGGATTCATGGCATATGCAGTATGCACAGTACCCAGGGTACACGCAATCTTCATCCAACACGCAGAGCACCCATTTGCACCCCAATATTTCTGGGGATGAACACATCGCACATGGCAATTACCAGCGGCACCCAGTGAAAGCAGATACTAAAGGCAGACCCCCGAAAACTGCATCACAGCGAGATTCGAGAAAAAGGAAGTCCGAGGAGAAAAACCAACCTGAACATGGGAAGCGATCCACACAAAAGAAAGTATCAAATGACTTCATGCCACTAAAACAAACACCGGGTAATGCCTCCTCACACAAAGCAAAGCAACACGGAACTCAAAGCAACCCATTTGAGATTGAATCCAGCCCAGAACCAGGAGCAAAGACCTTACCAAAAACGAAAGAGCCTTGTTTACCTCCATCTGGACCCCGCAAGGATCGTGGGACCACTTGGCATCCCACCTGTAAACCAGATCCTACTATTAATTGGCCCTACTATTATGCAGTAGCTCATGGGAGAGTTCCCGGCGTTTATGCGTCTTCATTTTCAGCTAACGAGCAAGTTTTGGGATATTCTGGCGGACGCCAAAAGAAGTTTACCACACAATTAGACGCATGGGAGTTCATACTGGCGAGCAATAACAGTCTAGCAAACAATGAATACATCGGAAGCGCGATGCAGCACCTGAGGGAAATGTCTAACACGTCATGCAGACCTGTACCAGCACAGAATGAGTGTGTGGCGCAGCGAACGCTGTCGTCATCGCCTCCCGTCGTTGATACACCCAGGTACAGCTATGCGATGCCCACAGAACCCTCCATAGCCAATCTTCGACCTGGGAAGGACGGCGTACCGGTGCTCTTCCAGTCAAGTGTTTCAGAACAACAACAACTCGTGCAAAGTTCGCAGGCACGATTCGCTCCAGTAGATACTTATGTACCGGAACCCGAACCCCAGTTAAGCGCTGAACAGAGACGAGTGGTCGATCTTATTGTTCAAGATAGGAAAAATGTATTTTACACTGGGTCTGCAGGGTGCGGCAAGTCTACTATCCTCAAGGCCTTTGTCAGAGAGCTCAAGGCAAAGGGACTGAGGGTTCAGATTGTCGCACCAACGAATCTCGCAGCCTTGAATGTTGGGGGACAGACTACATGGGCCTTTGCTGGGTGGACACCTGACAGTATGAAGAAGCCTCTGGACAAGTTGAAGGAAGCTGCTCATGGAAAAGATGTCTGGAAACGGTTCGACTCAACTGACGTTCTTGTTATTGATGAAATCAGCATGGTTGAGAATCTGCTATTCGAGCGATTGAACGAAATTATGAAGGCAGCTATGGGCGCGATGGGGGGCGGCCATCCATTTGGCGGTAAGCAGGTGGTTGTTACTGGAGATGTAGGTTTCTTGCTATTATCTGTTGAGAAACTACTAATACAGTGTATAGTTTTGCCAGCTCGCCCCAGTTAAACCGTTCATTCATTGCATGGGATGTGGCTGGAATCTTATACATAAAGAAACCCGGGGCGAACTAATACACCATTGCGAGAACAAGAATTGCCGTTACGATATGTGGCCAGATGCGGACAAGTGGGCTTTTCGAAGTCAAGCATGGCAGGTATGGTGGTGTCTCCTACTGTAAGCTTTATCGAACTGCTTTAACAATATTAGGATTGCAATTTTGAGCATGTAAACTTGACCGAGATTCATAGACAAAACGATAGAAAGTTTATTTCTATCCTCCAGAAGATTCGTAGAGGTAAGATTGTACAGTTTTTACACCACGTTGTGTGTTTTGTAACTACTTTTCTTTGCATATGGCCCTACATTCTCGTATAGATACTGACGTATGACAGATGGCATCATTGTCCCCAACCACGCCAAGATACTCCTAAATCACACATCAGAGACAGAAAACGCAATCAAGATATTCTCATTGCGCCGAGACGTGGATCGTATCAATAGCGAGAACGTTGCTCGACTTCCATCCGCACCCCGCAAGTATCACTGCTTGGATGATTTCAACTGGAAGCAACATCACCGAGACGATCAATCACTAGAAAAATACACTAAACCAGGACTCGGTGACCCTAGAACCCTATATCAATTAGTATGACACTCTTTTTCCTATCCAGAACACCACTAACTATTTCACAGAAAGACCACCGCTACGACGCCTATACCGAACTAAAAGAAGGCATGCGCGTAGTCCTCCAATCCAACCTCAGACCCCACAGCGGTCTCGTAAACGGTGCCCAAGGCACAATCATCGCCTTCGAACCTTTCGACCCCGACCGACTCCCCCGCAAAGCAAGGGATCCAGATGACATGGAAGGTACTCTGCGAGGCCCCCATGCCAGCTACGCTCAATACCAAATCAAAGCCTTCGCCAAAGACAATGGACACCAGCCCTGGCCCATTGTGCTATTCGACAACGGTCTTGAAGAAACGATTTACGCAGACTGCGCGTACAGCGAGTTGGGGAATGAAGAGGTGGTAGGCCAGCAGCAGGTGCCGGATCCTAGCTTGCTTTCTCGAACCCAAATACCGCTCATAGCGGGTTACGCAATTACGGTGCATAAGTCGCAGGTGCGTCCTTTTCTCTTGTGTCCAATCCAATTCGATTGTGTCGTTTGTACTGATACATGCTTGGGAATAGGGCATGACGCTTGACCGTGTTATAGTTAACCTGCGCGATGCATTTGAGCCGAGTCAGATTTATGTTGCTCGTAAGTCGGCACTTGTGCTTTCTTCACTTTTCTTCCCCCTTCCTTAAACACACATGCACAAGGGAATGAGCAAATATGGGTAGTTAAAGACAATAGCTAACATGATAAAAAACAGTCAGTCGAGCCCGTTCACTCAAGGGTTTGTCGGTCATAGCGCTTCCACTGAGAAACCTCGGTGGCACGAACAAGCAGGTCAAGGAATTTCTTGAGACGTTTCTCGATTGTCGTTCTGGTGCGAAGCTGGGTTTACCGTCGTCTCAGGCGACGTCTTCGCAGGTATAGTGTTCGGATCAGTCGTTGGGGTAGGGAGTTTTGGTGGAGCAGGCTTGAAAAGTTGGCTATTTTCGTTTATTTCCCTTGTTGTTTTCGACGTATCGATTTTCTGGTTGTGTTGGAACTACTACTAGTAACTGTCTTTCCTTGAGTTTCGTTTGTATACTGGCGTATGAAAGATGTGGTCACGGCAACGTCAACTGGTAGAACTCCTCTAGAGTTTCATATGGATTCTGTTTTGTATCTCGGAATGTTCAAGTGTATGGTTTGAGTCATTCAAGGAAACACGTACCGATCGTCTGTTTAGAAGAGCATGTTAATGGGTACTTTTGGACTCTTAGCGCATGTACATTTCCTAACTAAACTATTTATACACAAAATTTGAGAAAGGGTATCAACTTCCTTCAAGGGAATGGGTTGCATCTCATATCAGCTTCTCGTGTGTTCTCTGCTTATCTACAATGTCTTGTGGATGAGGCCCTCAGTAGGCTTGACGCGCTGAGCCCATTCCGTCCAGCTGCCATCGTATAGACGCCTTTGTTGTGTCGGGTATCCAGCTTCGGTCAGGGCAGCATCGATAATGGCTGCGGTGACGCCTGTACCACAGCTGCTGATGATGGGTACGTAAGGCTTTATACCCTTGGATTCGAAGACGGCCTTGAGCTTGGAAGCGGGGAGGAGGGTCTTGTCATTGGGGTCGAGGAGGTCAACGACTGGTACGGAGATGGAGAAAGGAATGTGGCCAGAGGATAGACCTGTGGTTGTCAGTATGCTACTACCTGCTTCTAACAACGGTTTTCTGTGTACCTTCTCTGGGTTCTGGGTCGACGCCCTTCCATCTTCCCAGACTCCTCGCATCTAATATCTGCACCTCATCGGCTCCCTCTTTGCCCAGCTCTTTTGCGATCTCTTTAACTTCTTCGAAAACAATAACTTTCTTCTCGTCCAGCTGCGGTACCTCGTACTCGGTTATCTCGGGCGCCTTAGGCTCGCCGCTTTCCGTGGGGTATCCCTCATCGACCCACTTGCGGAAGTTGTTGAGTACATGGACTCTTGGATGACCAAAAACTTGGAATGTCCAGCCGACGCGGGGCGCAGAAAAGATGCCTAGCTCTTTGCTATCGTACACGACTACACTATCGTCGCGGCGGATACCCAGATGTCTCACTGCGTCAGCGAACTCGGAAGGGGAAGGGAGCATGTGGGGGTAGGGCGAATGCACATCCTTGACAGCGTCTAGATCGAAGAATTGAGAATGGGGAATGTGCTGCGCAAGAAAAGTTTCGTAGCCATTGCGGTCGTCATTGGGAAGGAACCAGGATGCACAGAGAGGAATGATGCGAGGTTCGTGCGAGAGCGTGCTGGCATTGAGTTTTAGGGCCGAATTGAGCTCTGCTGGGGTAACAAGGTAAGAACGGAGTTTCTCGTGCGACGACATTGCGCGCCTGTTGGCTACAGAGACTGGATAGCGGAGAGACGAGACAAAGGAAGATGGGGAGCGCAAAGAACAGTGGAAACGTGAGACAAACATTTTGCAAGCTGCAGTGGTTAGTTGTTGGAGTCGGCGAGGATGGAGATAGCACTGGTGGGATAAGTGGAGAAGACGGCGAGGTGATGCCTTCGTCGCTCAATATTTCGTGACCAAGCCGGAGGGGCAGGTGGAAGCTACTAATACTGATAAGTGCGGGGAAGTGAACCGCAGCGGATCAGGGCAAGACCATGGCGTGATTGTTAATGCATTTTGAGAGGCGACCTCGAACAAATCTGGTTCTGGCGGCTTACTCAAGCACTGATAGCACCGTGCAGGTCAGATTCTGGTGTTGCAATTGTGTACATCTCGTAGCTTTGCTGTGGCTGCAGCAAAGCTTGAGCTCAGACCCCCTGCCGGAATTAACGACCAATCTCCGCCTCTCACCGCCCGCGAATCTGCCGCCTGGGCATGTTTTGATGCTGCTGATAGTCTTTGCTTCATACTCACATACACAACGTCTTTTAATACCATAACTTGGACAAAAGACCGAAACCATGAAAGTAACTATCCGTGAGTGGAACGCTGTCGCAGCCTGGCACTGGGACATGCCCGATGACGATGTCTGTGGAATCTGTCGCAACCCGTACGACAGCACCTGTTCCAAGTGCAAGTTCCCAGGCGATGAGTGCCCGCTACGTAAGTCCAGGAATACCCACTTTTTTCCGATACCAGCTAATCAGACCTAGTACTGGGAGAATGCAATCATTCTTTTCACATGGTAAACTACTACTCGTCGAAACGACCTGCACACAGCTGACAGCAACCCAGCACTGTATCTTCGACTGGTTAAAGCAGGAGAGCTCTTTGGAGAAGTGCCCCATGTGTCGCCAGCGTAAGCCAATCCTCCACTGCCTAATATATTCAAAGACTTTACTGATATCCCGACACAGCATTCAAGTCGAAGAGTCAAGACGCGCCAACCGCCACCGAGACGCCCAGACAGATACAGGAACCGGATACAAGCCCTCTGTAATCTTCAACCTGTCTTGTTACCGACGAATACTGTACGAATGACGAGTCTTCCATCAATATCTTGGGGAACATACGACGGGACTTCTTATAGAAACATTGAATGACGCGTAGGGTCTGGCGAAGTTGGAGTTTGGATTGTTTGGGCCATCGATATAATTGTCTTTGGCACGTTTGATACCCCAAGAATTGCTTCAAACAAGCCATCTGATCAAGTCATGGTCTCCGGTACCTGCGTTTTGTCCCACTTCCCGGCTGTCGGAAGGGTAGTGTGCATGGACCACCTGTCTTATCGATCATGCATCTGAGCTAGAGCTCGCTCTCCCGAGCTCCACTAACTCCACTCCGCCATCAATCTCCCCAACATGTCTGCCAACCTCGACACTCCAGAACCACCGCCAATACCTCGCGCAACCCCCTCGCCACGTACAAAGCCCCTAGACCACCCAGACTATCCTCCTGGCGAAGATTCCAACGAGCAACAAGAGTTTAACGACGCGCCGGAGGAAGACGACATACCATACCCCGAGCCTAATGCTGAGCAACCCCTGCTACCGCCACCAAACTTCCGACCCTTCTTTGCCTTGATTGAAGACACCACATCGGGCGAGCACTACCACCCTTATGTCCACTATGTCTTCGCCGACGACGATCCTACCATTGTCACTGCAGCCTCGATGCGAGGCTTAGGGCTAGACGATACAAGATATCTTCCACACGATGCACCGGCTGCCGGGGATCGACGTCGGGGTCAGGAGGGTGATGAAGAAGAGGTTGAGGGAGAGGAATATGAACAAGACCCACCAGTCGAGTCGCCTTTCCCGCCACCCATACCAGGTGTTAAGGAACACTACCTTATTGTCGATGTAGGCGAGGATGGACGCACAATTGTGGATGCACAGTCACTGTCACCAGAGTGGCAGATAATAGACACGGGCGTGCGAACAGCTCCCTCTTTCGACGAGGACTCCCCAGATCCAGGCTACATGCTACGCATAGAAGGTGTTGAGATACCGCGAAAGAACAAAGGAAAGGCTGAGGCCGGAATAGACAAGCTGGCTGAGGCACGAGAACAACAAGGCGACATTTTTGGGGCGTTGGAAGGGCTGGTTCAAGGTATTGAGAGAGGTCTGGGTATTGCGCACAAGATATCCAGTGCGGGGCGAAGGGAAGGCGAGGAGGGCATACCAACAGATGTTTGTGAGGAAGATGCAGAAAAGGCGGTGGGTGATGAGCAATGAGGCTCTTGCACTGGGGCCACATGCATTGTTTTTACATCAGAGCGCCGATTAAGAGTGTGCATTCATGACTCCAAGGCTGAACAGAGGGAAAGTGATGCCTAAATGCATCGCAAACGCCGTATATGACATTTGCTGCTATACATTACATTATGACAGCAATGAAGATCAACAGACTCTAGATGCACACTGCAAGAGTCAAAGAACATGCAACTTTACAGCTGCATCTTGCTGCTGTGAATGCCACAGCCAGTCAACGATATCCACAAGAACCAATCATCCCCACCCTCTTGACCAAGTCCATCTTTCCCCTCTTCCTCACCACCCAATCTCCTCCCCAAACCGATCCACCAACCTCCCACTCGCCCACCCCTCCTCCCCCATCCTCTCCAAAATCCTCAAGCAATCCCTTACACTCTCCTCCACGCTCACCGCCCCTTCTTCCTTCCACGCCACCAGCCCCGTCTCCACCCTCCCCGGATGCAATAGCAAAAACTGCACCCGCGGCACATCAATCACAAAACTTCTAACCACCGCATTCAGCGCTGCTTTGCTGGCTCGATACGCGTAGGCTCCCCCCGCCGAATTCGCTGAGATAGATGACATGCGCGAGGAGAGGATGACGACTTTGGGCTGTGTGAGACTAGTATTTTCCAGTGACGATGCCGAGGAGGAGAGGAGAGATGGTAAAAACGACTTGATAAGATTAAACGTTCCCCAGGTGTTTACTTCGAAGGTCCGCATCATTATTTCTTTATCCATGACTTCCAGTGTCTCGGTGCTTGCGACGTTGCGGTCTCCATCTTTCTGGTCGGATACTATTGATGGGACTAGGCCGCGGATGCCGGCACAGTGAAGGATTAGGGTGACAGGTGTGTGGGTGTAGGTTGATGCGAGATTTTGAACTGCGTTGGCGCTAGTGATGTCAAGGCGGTGGAAGGAAAGGGTGGGTGGGTGTGGTGTAGTTATTTTTTCGGGTAAAGGGTGGGTGTCCAGGGCTATGATTTTGGGGGTTGGGGCGGGAAGGGAAAGGTAGTGCGTTAGGAAGGCGAGGCCGAGGCCGGAGGAGGCGCCTGTTATGAGGATTGTTTCTATGGTGGACATTGTGTTATGAATCTTGGGTTCTTTAATTTTGGTGGGGGAAGGGAATTGATCTTTCTTTGTTCTATATCTAGTGTATTACCATCTCATTGTGGAAATTATGACTACGGAAACTATACTGTAAGGAGCCATGGTGTATGTCTTGGAATTATGATGTAATGACGCAACTACGCATTCAGCATACTAATCTTTCCCGCCTAGATGTGCCGATTGCGGGATCCCGATATGTACGTAGGGAACCCCGCAGTAGCATCCGCAGCGGAAGATACTGCCCCACCAAAACAACAAGCTTCTGACAGAGTGGTATGGAGTTTATATACTGGCCATGTGCCCTGACAAGGGAGATGCAATGGTACATACTTTGTACCTTTTTGAGATATATTTGTTGACAGGATCTTGTGTAAAAGGGAAAATATACTTATTTTAGGAGAAGGTAGCACTGGGAGACAAACATGTTTTACCGACCGGGAAAAGAAGATCATGGGCTGCCATACGATCCATTCAAGGTAAGTGATATTTAAATTTTTCAATTGTATACAATGCTACATCCAGTGGATACATGGTGTTTGGCAAATATTCACTTTGCTATTTCTAGCACGACGAGAAATCATCGTGCCATTCCAACCCAACATCTCTTAACACTCAATTCCTCAATACACACCATTCTTAACCCCGAAATATTTCCTATACATCCCAAATCCCAAATGCAACCAATTCACACATACCCCAGGCCTGCGTCGTCCCCCGCCCCATCGGCTGGATCTCAACCCTCTCCCCCACCGGCACCGCAAACCTCGCCCCTTACTCCCAATTCAACAACCTCACCTTCGACCCCCCTTACGTAATGTTCAGCGCAAACCAAACCCCAAGCTCCACGCAAAAAGACACAGTGCGCAACGTCGAAGCGACGGGGAAATTCATCTGGAACCTAGCTACGTACGAGCTGCGCGAGCACGTCAACATCAGCGCAGTCCAAGAAGCCTACGGCGTCGATGAATTCGAGAAAGCGGGGCTGGAAAAGGAAGGCAGCAAGCTTAGTTCTGTGCGCATCGCCCCTCGAGATGGAGCGGAGGCGGCTGGGAAGCACGAACAGATGTTTATCCCGATGGTGAAGCAGAGTCCCGTCAAATTCGAGTGCGAGTACCACAGCACGCTGCGTCTGCCAGGGAATCCGCCAATGGGGTCTGTAGATGTGGTTATCGGGAAGGTGGTTGGCGTGCATATTGATGAGCGCGTATTGACGGATGGCAAGATTGATGTTAGGAAGACGCAGCCGATTGCGCGGTGTGGGTATTATGAGTATGCGGTTGTGAGGGAGGTGTTTGAAATGAGGATTCCTGGGGAGGATAAGGCGATTATGGCGGGGTTGGAGGGGAGTGCGAGGGAGAATAGGAAGTTGGATGATGGGAGTGGGTAGTAGATTGATGTGGGATTTTAGAGGAGGTATCGAATTCGAGTTGTTAGTACGGTCTTTTTGCGCAAGTGAGACAAGTAGCTATGAAGGTGAAAATATTGGTGTATTCTTATTGATGCGTTTGCATAATTCATTCTATTGATTAAAAATGATTCCATGTAGTTCTCACAGTGTCTAGTAAACATAGCGGAAGTTGGGATTCTCTCTATCCGTCAAATCCTCGAAGCCATGGGTGTTGTTGATTTCCGTGCCAAACTCACGGTCCTTCTTCTTGTTACGGAGCGTGAGATTGAACCGTAAGAAGATAATGACGCAGACTAGAGCAGAGTAGCAGCCAAGATGGATGGCTAGCGTTTTGAGATAGCGAGGGTCGTTGTCGAAGAAGACCTTTGGACCAATAGCGTTGCCGGCGCACCAGGCAAAGAAGTTCATGGTGATGCAGACGGACTTCTTGGTCTGTCCTCCAACATTACGCGTCAGCATGGACATACCGAGACCTTGAGCTGCCCAAAAGGTAAAGACGATCCAGTAGCTGATGAGCAGACCGGCTCGGGTGGCGCTGTTGGTGTTCTTAACAGTCATGATGACAATGGTACCTGTGAAAGCTGGGATCAAATATATGGCCATGGTCAAAAGGTTCTGCTTTGTCTTCTTGACGATATAGACCGAGCTCATGAGCGTGAAGATGATGATGGCACCGAGAACCATGGCCAGAAGCTGAGTCTCAAGAATACTAAATCCGAGTCCTTGGACGATGATGTTGTAAAAAGCACCAAGTCCAGAGGTAGGAAGCGTGGTGAATATCTGGATACCCATGTAGCAGTAGGTCTGGGGGTCGAGAAGTGCTTCCTTGAACTGGTACGCGCGGAACTTCTTGTTCTGAAGACCAGTCTGGTTAGAGCGTACGCGCTCGACCATCAGCTTCTTGTCTTCTTCAGACCAGCACTTTGCGCGCATAGGGCTGTCGGGAAGTCTCCAGATAACGAATAATCCCCACAAAAAGGAGATGCAACCATAGGTGATGAAAATGGCCTGCCATGACCGAATTGATGCGGTTCCCGGGTGACTCTTGAAGCTTGGATGTCTGATTTGCGAAAAGCAGTAGGCCAGGAGACCACCAACAATCTGTTGCATACCGTCTAAGGTACGTGATTAGCAAACAGTCACACAATCTCAATGCATCCTGACTTACTCATCATATACCAGTAAGTCACAATAGAAGCTTGCTCCTCTCGTTTGTACCAAAGTGAAGTCATGATCAGAAAAGCAGGCTGGCAGACTGCCTCAAAAATACCAAGCAGAGTTCGGACAGAGACAAGCGCTGGAAAGCTAAAGCAGAGGGCATGGCATGCAAGCACAACGCTCCATGCAAGAATGTTGAGACCGAGGTATTTGGCGACTGGCACTCTTTGCAGGATCCAATTGGTGGGGTATTCGACAACGAGTACAGCGAGGTAGATACAAGTGGTGAGCCATCCAAACTATCATGTGTTAATCTTGCGTCTTGCAGACCTCTGTACGCTTTGGAACCTACTGTCTGCTTTGAATGAAGGACTGGAATATCGTCGCGGATACCCATAATGGAAGTCATAGACATGGTGCCTTTATCGAGAGACTTGCTGAATTAGAAAGAGATGAGATGATTAAGTGATGATAATTACCTGCAAAAAATAGGTGAAGACCATGATAGGAAGCACACGCCTGTCGATCAATCTTTTCAATCGCTTGTTCTCCTCTTCCGAGATGTATATTTCAGTCTCGCTGGCATACTGCGCGACTTCTCGATCGATACGTTCGTAGTTGACATGTTCGCCTTTCTCGTCGCCAGCCGACAGCACACGCTCAACCTTGTTGACATCCTTATCGTCGAGGTGACCAGTAGTGGCAGGCAAGCCCTGCACCTTGTCGGCGCTGTCTCTGGCAGCGGCCATACTGAAAGCCTTTCGGGGATTGGCAATTGAAGAAAATGGGGATGAAAGCTAAAGTACCCCAACACTTGCTGTGAGGTGTTGAGTTGGAGGGCCACTCGAGATGATATTTCTACCCGGATGATATGTCTGGTGCGTCCGAGCGTACCCCAGTCTACCCCGTACCCCGGCGGGCTCCTCCGCAAATCACATACGATGGGGTAATGTACACTATCTCACGGCAGGCCTGTATTGACGGTTGAACATAGTCACCTCATCGGTTGCCCCGCCCCAACATAGCAAAGGATTTTCACAGGCGTGCTGCTGCTAGCCCGGCCAAATGGGCGCCATTGCTGCAACCTCAGTCGTTCTTTGTCAAGGTCAGTAACCCCACGGACATGATATCCACACGATTCGCGTGGTGGCCTACATTGCGGAGAGACAAGCACGTAGGATTAAGCACTGTGAAGAAAGCCACCACTTGGCATGTCTCCCAGAAGAGGATTGTCTCGGCACACATGATGCCGAAGATGCGAGTGGTAGGCCATCAGCTGCCTGATGGCTGGTGGAAATATTCCTTCGGGCTGGAGCTGGTGGCGGCTGGCTTCCCCAGCTTGGATGCGAGTCGGTTAGCAAGGGCCATTTAAACGGCGGCCGTGTTTCCCTTGACGGTTCATTGCTGATCTTGGCCGCCTGCGCGATAGTCTCCCGCGGAGTCGGCGTAATGATCGACGAGGGTCGGCGCAATACATGGCGAATACCGAAAGCATCTTCCTGTGGCCTTTCAGCAAGCAATGACGAGTCTTCTGGTCTTGATTCAGATGCTGGGATGAGTCGTGGCTTTCCAGGGACCAAGAAGCTGGTCCAAAATCCACGTGTGCCAAGCCTGTGTCGGTACAGAAATGAACAAGTTCGGTGCAGATTGGCACGAAAATCTAGCAATGGTTTACACCAAGCCTTCAAGGTATGCAGTGGGAGTCTCTGAGTTGCCCCGGTCTATAACCCCACTCTGTAGGGCTTGGTTCACATGGCTGGCCCACGGAAACGATCCAATGCCCACCCGCTGGACTACGCGTGTTGATAACCTGTCGCGCCTCCGCTTCTCGTCTTCTTCTTGTGCACTTCGTGAGAGCAATTGGGGTTTTGCTGCTCGATATCCAGTTTCCACGGCCCAAGAGCACCCATTCTAAATTCACTCAACATCTCTGAATCCACATTCGCCATGTCCACACTCACAGTGCATGGCCTAACAAAAGGCCAGATTGATGAGAAGATCCTCCTCCTAACCCATAACCTAATCAACATTCACGACACAACCGGCGAGTTCCTACTCAAACTCGACGATGGGCGCATAATCGATACCAAGGGCTGGGATGGCTGGGAATGGACTCATGGAATTGGCCTGTACGGGCTATGGCACTACTACACGCTGACGGGCAGCACGGCGACACTCGACATCATAAAAGGCTGGTTTGACAAGCAACTCGCAAAGGGCACCACCAAGAACATCAATACAATGAGCCCATTCCTCTCATTGGCATACCTGTACGAAGAGACGGGCAACAAGACATTTGTTCCATGGCTGGACACCTGGGCTGAGTGGGTCATGCACGGGCTGCCCCGCACCAAGTTTGGCGGGTTCCAGCACGAGACGTACAACTCGTTCAACAAGGATGAGCTCTGGGATGACACGCTGATGATGAGCGCGCTGCCGTTGGCAAAGATTGGTCTTACCCTGAACCGCCCAGAGTACGTAGAAGAGGCGAAGCGCCAATTCATCCTGCACTGCCAGTACCTATGCGACACAAGCACCGGCTTGTTCTATCACGGCTGGAAGTGGGAAGACAAGGGCGGATTGGAAGTCGGACACAACTTTGGCAAGGCACGATGGGCACGAGGAAACTCGTGGCTCACAATTGCTATCCCGGATTTCATCGAACTTCTAGATCTCAAGGAGAGTGATCCGCTACGGCAGTTCCTCGTGGGAATTCTTGAGTCGCAATGCCGGGCGCTAATCAAGTGTCAAGGAGAAAGTGGCATGTGGCGCACCCTGCTCGACATTCCCATTTCCGAGGGTAGTTATGAAGAGTCATCAGCGACGGCGGGCTTCGCATACGGTATGCTCAAGGCGTGCCGGAAACGATACATTAGTGGAGACGTGTTCCTGGAGAGCGCAGTAAAGGCGATCAAGGCCGTCATTGGCAAGATCAATGCGGAGGGCGAGCTGACAGAGACGAGCTTTGGCACGGCCATGGGACATGATTTACAGCATTACAAGGACATCAAGATTACTAGCATGCCGTATGGACAGGCCATGGCCATTATGGCACTTGGAGAGTTCATGAGGACCTTTATCTAACGAATCCATCATGCTAGGACACGATTCATGATATGTGTCTGCAATTTACCAATATCCGTGAGGGCCGCCAATTCAGTGTCTAGGTCTCGTTGTCCAAGTCGTTGTGCAAGTGGTGTGAGTCTCGGCGGGGTCGTGTGTGTACGTGAAGGCTGGGGTGTCGGAAGATAGATGCGGAATTGCTACTCTATTTCAGGCATGCGATGAAGCTATAATTACTTGTCAGCTTGTTACCAGCGGACCGAATGTGCAGCAGGGCGTGGAGAAAGCGATGGTGGTGGAATTCGGTGGACGCGTCTCGACAGGGCGGGGAAGTCGTGTTTGGCGGTGAGGCTCGATTGCAGGCGCAGGCGGGCGCTGATTGGCCAGGCGACAACCTTCTCTGCCTTTCTGCCATGCTGTCTAGAAGATTCTCGAGCTCCACCAAAGGCTATATGAGCCCCAAACATGAGCCTCCTCTGCGTTTTTCTTCATTGAATTGCTCTCTTTCTCTCTCACCACATAGACACTGCAGTCTTGCAATTTGCTCTTTTTCACGCCCAATAGAAGAGCCTAATACTCCAATTACCCCGCTCATACTGTTTGTCTTCCCCGCATCAGCCGCACATCTAGTCTACTCTTTCCGTCACTTGCTGCAAAAAAACATCGTCTGACTCTACCGTTTGCAGCTCCGAACACTTCACACACCCGTCACCATGTCTGGGGAGACTTTCGAGTTCCAGGCTGAGATCTCTCAGCTGCTCGGTCTCATCATCAACACCGTCTACTCGAACAAGGAGATTTTCCTGCGAGAACTCATCTCCAACGCCTCCGATGCCCTCGACAAGATCCGATATGAATCCCTCTCAGACCCAAGCAAGCTTGACAGCGGCAAGGACCTTCGCATCGACATCATCCCCAACAAGGAGGCCAAGACCCTCACCATCCAAGATAGCGGTATTGGTATGACCAAGGCCGACCTCATCAACAACCTGGGTACGATTGCCCGCTCAGGCACAAAGCAGTTCATGGAGGCCCTGTCAGCCGGTGCCGACATTTCCATGATTGGTCAATTCGGTGTTGGTTTCTACTCCGCATACCTCGTCGCTGACCGCGTCACCGTCGTATCAAAGAACAACGATGACGAGCAGTACATCTGGGAGTCAAGTGCTGGTGGCACCTTCAAGATCACCGAGGACACCGAGGGCGAGCAGATCGGCCGTGGTACCAAGATCATCCTCCACCTCAAGGATGAGCAGATGGACTACCTCAACGAGAGCAAGATCAAGGAGGTTGTCAAGAAGCACTCCGAGTTCATCTCATACCCCATCTACCTTCACGTCCTGAAGGAGACCGAGAAGGAGGTTGAGGATGACGAGGCCACTGAGGAGAAGGTCGAGGAGGGTGACGAGAAGAAGCCCAAGGTTGAGGAGGTCGACGAGGAGGAAGAGAAGAAGGAGAAGAAGACCAAGAAGGTCAAGGAGTCCAAGATCGAGGAGGAGGAGCTCAACAAGACCAAGCCCATCTGGACCCGCAACCCACAAGACATCACCACTGAGGAGTATGCCTCATTCTACAAGTCGCTATCCAACGACTGGGAAGACCACCTTGCCGTCAAGCACTTCTCCGTTGAGGGTCAGCTCGAGTTCCGTGCCATCCTCTTCGTTCCCAAGCGCGCACCTTTCGACCTGTTCGAGACCAAGAAGACCAAGAACAACATCAAGCTCTACGTCCGCCGTGTCTTCATCACCGACGATGCTACTGACCTGATCCCTGAGTGGCTCAGCTTTGTCAAGGGTGTCGTCGACTCCGAGGACCTGCCCCTCAACCTGTCTCGTGAGACCCTCCAGCAGAACAAGATCATGAAGGTCATCCGCAAGAACATTGTCAAGAAGACCCTCGAGCTCTTCAACGAGATTGCCGAGGACCGCGAGCAGTTCGACAAGTTCTACTCTGCCTTTGGCAAGAACATCAAGCTTGGTATCCACGAGGACTCTCAAAACCGTGCTGCCCTCGCCAAGCTCCTCCGCTTCAACTCCACCAAGTCTGGTGAGGAGCAAACCTCGCTCACTGACTACGTCACCCGCATGCCCGAGCACCAAAAGCAGATGTACTACATCACTGGTGAGTCGCTCAAGGCTGTCCAGAAGTCGCCCTTCCTCGACACTCTCAAGGAGAAGGGCTTCGAGGTTCTCTTCCTCGTTGACCCCATTGACGAGTACGCCATGACTCAGCTCAAGGAGTTCGACGGCAAGAAGCTTGTCGACATCACCAAGGACTTCGAGCTTGAGGAGTCCGAGGAGGAGAAGAAGGCCCGCGAGGCTGAGGAGAAGGAGTACGAGGGTCTGGCTAAGAGCCTGAAGAACGTTCTCGGCGACAGGGTCGAGAAGGTTGTCGTCTCCCACAAGCTCGTCGGCTCACCATGTGCCATCCGTACCGGCCAGTTCGGTTGGTCAGCCAACATGGAGCGTATCATGAAGGCCCAGGCCCTCCGTGACACCTCTATGAGCTCTTACATGTCTTCCAAGAAGACCTTTGAGATCTCGCCCAAGTCTGCCATCATCAAGGAGCTCAAGCGCAAGGTTGAGGCTGACGGTGAGGACGACCGCACTGTCAAGTCCATCACCCTCCTTCTCTTCGAGACCTCTCTCCTTGTCTCTGGCTTCACCATTGACGAGCCTGTTCAGTACGCTGAGCGCATTCACAAGCTCGTCTCCCTTGGTCTGAACGTCGATGAGGAGGTTGAGACCGAGCAGGAGAAGGGTGAGGCCTCAACCGAGGCGCCCGCCGCCGCTGGCGAGAGCGCCATGGAAGAGGTCGACTAAGCGTGTCGCCTGTGTCGCCTGGTTTCAAAAAGTTTGGTCGGCGCTTTGATATCCCTTTCATGTGTCATGGCTTTCCTTTTCTTTCTACATCTTTTGCATGATGACGGAGCTTAATCTTCGATGGAGTCTTAGAGTGGTGGACCTTTATGCATCACGAGTAAATGGATATCCCGAACTGTATCTTCGGTAGATTTGCCCATAGGTAGTTACTTTTGACGAATGATGAAATGTTCAAAAAGCAAAATGTTATTTTGTGTGAAGATGTGAGTGACGTGACGCAAGTGGCCTTTGGGTTAGGTATAGGTTGAGGCGAGCGACTACTGTAGGGCTACTGGAGGTTGTAGTACTATTCTGCTTGGCGAAGACGGCGTTGTTTGACTTTACATGTAGTGTGATATGGTTGTACTGTGGTGTTGCAATCTAATCGGGGATGGCAAGGGCAAGGGTCCAAACGGGCTGGGCTCCGCCACGATGATCGTCCCGTGTCCGCGAAAACAGGATCTCTCCGCAGCCTGGGCCACATTGGCATCTCTATAACGACAGGGATAAGGAGAAGGCATGACGTAGGAGGTGGCACAACAGCAGTACCTAGAAACATAATTTAGATCCAGCTCTAAAGTGGGCAGGTTGAGAGCAGAATCCGTAGCACCTTTAATGCATTAATCCTTTTCGAATCATCCAAAATTCCATTAAACGCATCATGTCCGCCCTGGATCAAATCAAGCAGCAGAATGCAGCGCTCCAATGTAAGCTGATGAACATTATACAAGCATGCTGAGATGCTGAGATGAGGGTTACAGCGAGCGTGGGGAGCATCTCCAAAGTCGCTGGACCGACTGCGAAGAAGTCCACGACAGCGACACCAGTGAAGCCAGCAACCAAAGCCGCCCCTGTTAAGAAGGCATCGGCGGTGACTACAGACACAACGAGCCCAGCTGGTACGCCTGTGAAGAGAGTTCCTAGAAAGCTCAATGCAGTTGGCACGCCTACGTCAAATGTGACAAAGACAACGACTACACCTGCGGCTGCAAAGAAACTTGATAGCACACCGGCAGTGAAAAAGGCACCAGTAACAGCAGGCAAAACGAACGTCAGCGAGGTGTCAAAGCCCGCTCGCACACGCACACCTCTTGGTACCATCAAGCCCCTGCCCATCAGGAAGAAGTCAACTGCAGACACTCCAGACACCAAGCCCGCAAGCACCATCAAAAAGACAACAACAAGCACGCCCGTCAAAAAGGTTTCTACCCCCGCAAAAGCCACACCCGTCAAGGCACCTACCAGCACAGTGAAAAAGACGCCAGTCAAGGTGAACCCGGACGGTACCTACCCAACCCCCCTCTCCATACTCCAAGCTTATCCACCGCCAGGCCACCACCAACCCACCCCGCAACGCGCGCCCGGCGCCATTGGCAAAACCATCAACACAGCCACAGGCACGCTGAATAAAACCGTAGGCACGACAACGGGGACGCTAAACACGATTACGGATTCGGCGACTGCAGGCGTTAACAGGACCGTCGATGGCGTCACAGGGGTTGCAGGAAAGGGGTTGGATAGGCTGCCTGCGGGCGTGGGCAAGCCGGTCAAGCATGTGACGGATGGCGTGGGCAAGACGGCGACGGGCGCCGTGGATAATGCGTATTATACGGTTGGCAGTGCGACCAAGGGGGTTCAGGGGACGGTGAGTAAGACTACGGGAGCGCTGGGAAGGGGGGATGTCAAGGGGACTGTTGCGGGGGCTACAAGTGGAGTTGGTATGTTTTGTTCTTTCTTTCTTTTTTCCTTTCTTTCCCCTTCTTCGTTCACATCTCTTTCTTCCTCCTCTTATTTTTCTTTTGGCGGCAAATTGGTGAGCGCCGGCTAATGTGTATCTGGGATAACTAGGCAATACCGTCACGGGTGTGGGCAAAGGTCTCGGGAATACGGTTGGTGATGGGCTTGCTGGTCTGGGAGGCACAGTTGGAGGACCGGTTGGTGGTGTGGTGGGGAATGTAGGGAAAGGCGCTAATAACGCTGTTAGCGGCATCACAGGGGGTCTGGGTGATGGCGTAAGCAAGCTTGGAAAGGGGGATGTGATTGGTGGTGTTGGAAGCACGCTTGGGGGTGTAGGAAGGGGTGTTGGCGGGCTGCTAGGCGGTATCACGGGGTACGGGGAGGGGCGGGAGGAACAGTGAAGGCGCAAGGTGGAGGCGTGGTTGTCTGGTGTTTGCACGACGACTACGATGACGACGGAAGCAGCCGAGGGGGAAGGGAATGTGGATGTGGATGCGGATGGGCAGTGGGCGGCTGGAACTCAAGACTCCCGGCTCCGAGATTGCCTCCATGAGCGAGTCGGCGCCGAAAGGGCAGGGTCACCAGATGCAGGGCAGACTGGAGATTGAGAATTAAGGGCTACGGGAAGATTTTTTTTTATTACGGGTTCGCGTTTATCGTTTAGGCTATGTAATACTTTACGTGGAAAGGTTTTTTTGGGTTCAGTTAGCTCAGTTAGTTTCCAGTGGCTTTCCGTACAAGCGCGGGTTAATTTCTATAGACGGTTGAAACATTGCAGGGTCACAACCTGAAGATTTGCATGATAGCGGCACGGGAGATGTCCCCTCGTTATTGCCGTTGGACAAGGACAGGGACGGTCGCTCAGCGCTGTGTTGTGTTTCCTTGAAGCGCCGTTGTGCTTGGTATGTTGATCATGGCAGTCTCGGCGATGACAGGACGTTTTGGCCAAGTTGTGATGTGATGGCATTCGCGACTCGGATCTCGTAATAAGCCGCAAGCATGACGCGTTCAAAGGACGCGTCGACGACTGTAATGATGATTAGAGTGGATTTACGTACGACGATACACTGGCGCTCATGTGCACAGTGGGGTGGTTCATGATGGGCTCGTATATGGACGTACGCCGCCGACAAGTTCATAGGCTGTGCCGCATGCAGCGCCGTCGATGGCCATGCTCAGGCCCCCTCTCTCGCCCAGGCTTGATATGCCTTGACGTGCGCCGCCGAAGCTTGTTTGGACGGGCCCAATGATACGTCGAGGCTTGTTCCGGGGGTTGGCCTATACGCTCGCTACGGGCATGTCCCTGCGACTGCGTAGCTTGAGGAGTCGTCCCCTTTGTCCCTCACACACCCACGACACCAGCCACGGAAATGACGGCATCCTTGGAACAGTCTATACGCTCCGTCTCCGCGGGAACACTGCTGCTTTGGGGACATGCATCGATGGGCTTCCCGCGATGATTGTCAGTTTTTACGCCAGGACTGTGGCTATCCCAGCCGTGGATCCCGGCATGCACATGGTCAGCACAAACGCGCAACAGGGGGGGTCGCTTGTACGAAACAACACAGTACAGCGCCATTTGCACAGTGGCTAGAGCGGACGCGGCCCTCCGTACAAGGCCCCGAAAGCCGGGTGAGGCTGTGCCACAACGGGCATATGCTCGCGGCCACCTGGTAGTAAATTCACGCACCTAACCAAACTACACCGGTGCCCTAGCCACATGCCCATTGGCCCCGTCCACTCTCATCTCACCATGCTGCCTGATTAAAGCATCGTGACCCCCCCCCCATCATCCACTTGCCTGTGGCTTGACTTACGGACCAACCCCGCTCACTCAGGCACCTAATCGAGACATTTCCTTTTTGTCATTAAACACCCAGTGCGTCAGTCGGACAGAAAGAGATATATACACCGGAACAGGAGACACTAACCTGCCTCTAGACACTCGACCTGTCCCTATCACCAGTGTACCACGCAGAAGCCCAACCAGCCTATGATACACCCGTCGTGGCATTTCTGTCCAACAACACTCACTTCCAACTCAACCTTATCTATTCACTCTTTGACCTTCCTACTCGGAAACCAAAAATAAAAAAAATAAAAAACACCAATACCAACAACTAGTCCAACCAACGCTTATCAACCATGTTCCGCACACTCACCACCCTCGCCCTCCTCCTCACCTCGTCCCTCGCCGCTCCCACAAACACTCCCACACACCACACTTCAGACCTCCAATGCCGCTGCCTCACCTTCTCCACCAGCGCCGCACCAACCCACTGCCCTTACCAAGAACTCCTGACCCTGGACTGGGATGCCGCCCTCTCCCTCGCCACCGCAAACGACCTCAAACTGCAGTTCGCCAGCGATGCCACAATCTCCAAAGTTCTCGCCATCCCCACCCCCTTGGACCCCAGTATCCTGGATGCCGTCCACCAGGGCAAGACGCTCCCACTCGACCCGGCCGAGCAGGTGCGCAGTGAGAATCGCATGATTTGCGGGTTTGAAGACGATGTCGAGAGGGTGGAGCGCTGGGAGGATGGCGTGGGCATGATGGGTGCTGAGGTGCATTATGTGGGCACGGTGCTGGGCTTGTTCATGGTATTCTTTGTCGCCTATCTTGTTGCTGAGTATCTTTGGACTGTGTAAGTTTTCTTTGTCACTTTTAATGGGCGAAGAGGGAAGAACTAACAGGATTGTCAACAGGTGCTTTACGAGGACACGCGGCATTCGACTCGAGGGAGAAGAGAAGGCGTTGACGGTTGGGTGCGATGGATTGATGCCCGATCAGAGGTGAAGAGGCGAAACTTGCATGGACAGATGAAAAGAAGCATTTTGCTCTCGAGAATGAGTCAAATGCATACGACGATATGACTTCAACACACTACACGCAACCAGCCCTTGGGTTCTCCGGTTCCATGTCGAATACGGCGACCCGATACTGCACCACACTACTCGCCCGTCCGCCATACAGCACGCTTTTCAGTGCCACATGGGCACCTCCAACTGGTCCTGCCTTGCACCTCCGAGGATATTGGGTGTTCGGTCGTCCCGCATACTTACCACCGACCTTTTTTCTTTTACTAGACGGGGGGGGGAGGAAAGGGGTCCAACCATTTCCACGGACCGGTGGAGAAAAACGGGAATACATTTAGGATTGGCATTGGGTACAAGGCATACCACAAGGCATACTAGCCTAGCAGTGGTTGCGTATGAGAGATTTCATCATGTACGATAAAAAAGCAGATTACTACAATATACAAAGTTCTTTTGTACACTTCGATCAAAAACTGTTAGTGTTTGGAAGGGATGGAGAAGCACAAATGTGATGGCATTGTGGATAAGAAGGTGTTGTTGTGTCGGTAATGCGATATGTGATCAATTCGATTTGGATATACAGAGAGACAGATGCATGGGAACAAGTTTCGCTCGAGATGTCAAAAAAAAAAGACACGGATGCAAGACAAGAGAAACAAGACTTCAAGAACCACACGCTATGCACAATCTGCAGGAGGAGAAAAGACATTTCTCTTTTCTTAACTCACAATAAACGAAACAGCGCGAGGGGGACAAGTAAACGAAAAGTAGACACGGAGCATATGAGAGAGAAAAAAATGCGACGACTAAAAAGATGATGTTATAAACAAGGGTGTTACCAAACCGCACAGTGGAGACCGAAAAAAAAAAGATATGCTTAGGTAACAAGAAGAAGAAGAAGCAGTCCATATCTACTATACTCGTCCCAAATCTAAGCGCTCAGAAAAAAAGAAGAAGAGGAGAAAGAAAGAAGCAAAGAAGTCAATCCCTCAGGAGACCCTCTTCAGAGAAGAAAAACCAGTGGGACCAGCGACCAACAAGCTCCCTTCTTGAGTGCAAAATGTACATGTTCAAGATAACATATACAATCCACCTAACAAGGAAGACAGGTAAAGTGTGCCGGCTACGTTTGCCAGGCGGCGCTGGTCCTCACACATATACAACGAAAGTTATATGTGAAAAGAAAGAGAAGAAAAAAAAAACTGTTTCCCAAACCCAAAGTGCCTTTGCATCTAGGCAGACAGTACGTATGTATCCTCCTCATCTGCTGCACGGCGAATCTGGAAAGGCTGGAAGCCGTTGTTCTTGCCCTTGTGGGCATGAACGGCCAGTCCCATCTCACGCATGCGCTCTGCACCACGACCAGGGGCAGGTCGCTTCTCCTTTGTGCCCTTGCGATGTTGCTTTCTGTACAGCTTCTCCTTGCGGCGCTGCTTCTTCTTCTCGAGCCCGACCTTGATGTCAATGGCTCGGCGCACAGGCATGTCAGAAGCATCGTCATCTTCTTCCTCAAGGTCAAACGGATTCCTCATGGTGATGGACGTGCGTGGGACAGAGGCAGAGACAGTAGGCACGGGTCTCTCGGCAATGCCGCCAAAGCGTATCGAGATGTCGCTACGCTGGCGAGCAGCCAAGGGGTTGACAGAGCCGCGGCGAGTGGGTGGTGGCGATCGAAGACGCATGGGAGGTGGAGGAGAATGTAGCCGCTTGGGAGAATTGCCAAACAGCTTGCGTGGTGGTGGAGAGCGATGCACGGCACGCTTGGCGGGCGGCGGTGACCGCAGGCGCTTTGGTGAAGGTAGGGGCGAACGCTTCTTGCTGATGTCTTTGCGGCGACCGCGCAAGTCAGCATCTGGGTCCATGCGACCGTGCATCATCAGGTGGTCGGTCTCTGAGGCTCGGTTCTCGCATTCAGAGACTTCGTCCTCTTCGTCATCGGGAAGCTCGGGATCCGATGTGGGAAAGGTGGGATCAATGTCTTGTGGAGTAGGCTTGTGCTTGGCGGCACGTCGGCGTTCTAATGTCGACATGTATGCCTCCTCTGCCGGCCTATCTTCATCGAGGGTACCACAAACAAAGTCGGTGCTGTCAGGTAACTCGGGGCTCGGAACACGGATGTTGACCGGCCTCGACTTCTTCCGCTTTGGTGGTTTGTCCATGATCTTGAGACCATCTCGGCTTTCGAGAGATCCAATCGACGACTCAGACACGGTGCGGGTAGGCTTTAGGCGAAGCTGTTCCAGGTGCTCCACTGATGTCGCAGCGGTTGATGCTCCAGGGGCCCACCAATTGTAGTCGGAACCTGCATCACTTTCGTCATCGGAGCCAGCAAATCCGTTCTCGTCATCCGTCTGGAAGCCCTCGTCGGTGGTTTCGCTACGCGCATCACTGTCATCGTGATCTTCATCAAGCAGGTCGTCATCATCATCGTCGTCCATTTCGATATTGTCGTCGTCCTCTTCATCTTCTTCCTCCTCGATCGCCTCCTCTTCTGCAACCTCCTCGCCTAGTTTGCGTAGGTTGTTCTCGATTTTGAGCGTGTCTTGGACTGTTAGCCTGCTTCGGTGGCAAGTGACCTCTTGAGTCCACTCCTCAACCTCCTCTTCCGAGCTAGCAAACTCATGGAAGCGGTATGCTTCACAACGAGCTAGATCAGAGTTGGCACTCAAGCGGCGGGTCCGGTCGACTGGGCGTGCTTTCCGGACGCTGATTGGTGAATTGTTGCGGACTGTCGAGTCAGAGTCGCGGTGGACTTTTTGGGTTGCTTTAGGAGACGAAAGGATCCGGTGTGGTGGTGGGGCCGGGCTGGCCATCCGACGGGGTTTGGCTGCGACAGGCTTTGGAGGCGCTTCTTCTAAAGGCTTGGACGGGCACGCAAACTTGATGGTGCTGACACGTTTTGGAGGCTCTTCTGAGGCAGGGATAGCGGCAGTGACAGGAGCCGGTTTCGAGGCAACCTCCTCTTCTGGCTTCTTCTTCTCCTCCTTGGCGCCACATGCAAACATGATGCGTCTCTTCCTTCCGAGAACTGCCTCAATGTTCTGCTCGGTATTTTGTGGGGGCGCAACCTTGTTCACTGGCACGGTGTTTTCGCCATCATGGGAAGCGATTGAGATTGGCAGCTCCAATGGCTTGTTGTTGTTGAACATGGGCAGCATGCCGTGAAAGGACGCTGTAGGGAGCGGAGGGCTAGGTGTGCAGGGTCGAGTGCCAGGACTTGTGAAGCCCCCATCACTTGTAAGATCAGTAGTACCGCTGTTGTTGCTCCATGTCGAGATGCACGACATGCCGCGGACTGGACTCGCGTCGGACCGGCTGTCAACAGGGGAGCTAGTAGTAGATCCCGATTTGAGAGCCGAGGTGAGCAGCGATTCTTTACGGTCGCAGACGGGCTTTGATTTTGTAAAGGAAGCGGTTGTAGTGTTTTGAAGTACCAAGGGCGTAGGGCGCTGCGCGCGGGGTTCGGGCGGCTCATCAAGGTCGCCCATGGTCTCGTCCTCGGCAGTCATGAGGGGTGGCGATGCTGTAGCAGACATGGTCTGTGGCGTGCTTACTCGCAGTGCGCCCTGTTTGCTTATGTGATCCTGGTCGTTGGCCATGAGGTTCTACGGCTGACTAATGGATTGTCAAAGGACTTTTTGGGGAGTGAAAGCGGAAATAGGTCTGGTGATGTGGTATGAAGGAGACGTCTGGGTGGGTGATGGGATGATTGATGAGGTTTGTCAGGCTGGCAGTTGATGGTGGAAATGTTTGGAAAAAGTGGCCGAACCAAGGCGTAGGATTCCGTCAGGCTCTAGAGACGCGTGGTTGTGGTTGTGGTAGTAGTAGTAGTAGTAGTAGTAGTAGTAGTAGTAGAAGAGGTGTGTGTGTGTGTGTGTGTGTGCTAGCGGAGACGATAATGGCAGGTTGGACGAAAGTGTGGGGGGCGCCCCAAGGAGACAGTGTTATAATATCTCAAGCAACATGGTGGAGAAGCGTAAAGTTGAACCTGGGGGTTGGAACAATGGACGAGCTAGAAGACGTATCAGAACCAGACAGTGTCAGGCAGTGTGGAGAGGGAAGGGGGTACCTAGTGACGAGGTCAAACCCAGGGCGACGACGTGTGGCGACGGGCCGTAGTTGGTGGATGGGGGCCGCAGACAGGCGGTTGCTAAGAGAAATGGGGCTTGGCAGATGGCGTGGACAAAGGTGGCAGAAGGCCGTCAGTCAGACGACTTATGCGCACTTGAGAGCTGCGACAGTAGCGGCGCGGACGGGCGAGTCGGAGCGCAGTGAAGGGGGGTGGGAGGGGGAGAGAAAGGAATTTGATGTGCAATGGCGTCTCGGCACCGATTTGGGGTTGGCAGAGAGAAACAGTGGGTAGGGGACGCCAGTGCTCGGCTTGGCTGTGCCGCTTTGGCCTGGCAAGAATAGTGACTTTTTTTTTGGTAGCGCAGTGAATAGCTGCGACGCACGGCGCGCCTGTAATTTAATGCTTACAGCAGCCGTTGTGTGCGAGTGCGAGTGCGTGTGCGTGCTGGCGAAGTCGAAGGGCACGGCAGCATTGGCAGACGGCGCCGTCTCACGCTGTCTAGGGCACCGCCAGGCGCGAAACGCAATTGCATTGCGCAAGTCAGTGTTTCGGCCGCCCATGTCGGAAGACTTGACGTCGTTGTCGAGCAGCAGCAACAAGACCCTGAATTGAGGGCAGCGTGAGCATGTGCCTCTCTTCCTTGACTACTCCGCTGTGTCGTCTCCGCCAAACATGTGCATGTCCATGCGTCGACTGGAGGGCCACACGCAAATGCCTCACTCTGCACGGCACGCCCCGTCCTCGTATTTGATGCTCGGCTCTAGAGTAGTAGATGCATACAGAGACCCGTATGTCTGGATGTAGCATGTACAAGCAAGCCTACTCACTACGTCGATACGCCGACTCGACCAGCGCAACCTCACCGCTGCCACTCACCGCTCCCTGGCAGGCCCATGGATGCGGCCTCAAAGTCCCTGGATTTGGGGACCCATCATCTGACAAGTCCAAAGCCGCCGGGCTGTTGTTTCACCAACCAGGTCCTGCTGTCCAGCTGCGCCCTCGCACGCCGTGCGTCAAGGCGCATTGCCGTGTGGTGCAGTTGCAGAGCAGCACCGCACCGCACATGCCCGGCCGTAGGGCTCGATGGAGTCTGGGGCAGCGTGGGGGAGGTTTTGTTTGGCGCATCCGTGTTTTTTCATCCTTGCCGCCGCTGCCAATTTTCACAAGCAAGCGCCCCAACCGGCTTGCGGGGACACTTGGCCTGCCGCTCTCACCCTCACTGTCACTGTCCAACACCATCACGACCCCTCCGCCCATGATCCATTCATCCGTCTGGTCTGCATCTTCGCAGCACTTGGCTGGACATGCCTCTTCCGGCATCGCCCTTCCCCGCCAGCCGTTGCAGCTCTGACCGGACATTTTCTTTCTTTGTTTTGTATTTCGTGTTACCAAGCCGTCGATATGAGTGTATGCGTGTGCGGGTGTGCATATACTCGGACAGTATGTAGTCGTTATTACCCCACGTAAGAGCAGACGCACATGGGGCGGTACTTGATACACCCGGCTACAACCGCGGCTTCCTCGTTGCAGACAGCCGCCCCGAGATAACGCGCTGCATTCATTCCCATGCCCTGGCATTCCCCGACCAGCACCCCGGTGCCCCCCAGTGCAACATGACGTAAAGCCAAAGACAAAACATGAACCGTCGTCATTGTCATCATCATAATCACCCTATGTCTCTTGCTCACACGTGATGTCCGCTTCCGCTTCTCGCTGCAAAAAATAAAAAGAACACTACCTGCCACTCGTCAGCATGCATAGCCCCACGTGTACAGCAAAAAGTGTGGAGTAGCTCGTTGCCTATCCCTGTTCCACCAACCAAATCTTGAACGTTACAGCACAATGCCGTCCCAAGCGTCGCCATACTTCCCTGCTCAGCCACACGGTACTTCCCTTCGGGACACGGATCAAAGTGCTCCTGACGCAACTGCAACCATGGTCGGGTGTAATGTTTGTGTGCAGAACAAAGCAGCAGCATCTTGTTGAACAGGTAAACAGTGCAAACAAACAAACAAATACAGTTCATGAGATGCATACCACACAAAACACGTGCACGTTCCTTCCTATCCAGCAATTCCGCTACACACGCACATGCATGCCCTCCTTCCTTCCACTAGCCACATGTCAACACAACCACAAAATATACGCGCGCACAGACCTTTTCTTTGTACGCTCATTATCCAAACATCCATCTTCCCTTCACCCTCTTTCAAACTAAAACCATTAGCCTCCAAAACACACCTCGTATCCGCTCCCTCCCGACGACCACTCGCCGGTCCGTACCAAAATAATATTTCCCTTTNAAAAACAAACGATCATCCCCTTCCTTGGCAATATCTAAACTTTTGCGCGCACAACCGTCCATCCCGCTCCAGTCCGCTCCAGTCCGCTCATCTAATCAGACTCCGACAAAAAGCCAAGTCTCGCCAAGCCCTTTACCCCAAAACTCTAATACCTTTTCTCTCCCATGTTGTTGTTTTTTTTGGGCGGGAGACTCTCCTTTTTGACATGTTACATAGTTTGCATTTTCCAATATTGCGTCCCCCCCCCCCCCCNTTGTCTCCTGTTGATCTCCTCTCCTCCTTTTTTTCGGAAATCGGTGGGTCAAAGTTCCGGGTTACTACAACAAACCACCACAACAACCACAACACAAATTGCGTGCATACATACGCAACGCAACTTTTTGTTTGGCCAAAATGTGATATTTCCAACGCTACTAAATGCATAATGACACATATCCACATGCATGTGAAAAAAAAAACATCTATTTCTGAATTGGCATACATGTGTTTTACATTGAGTTGACAACAAAAAGAGTCTCCCCAAAAT